>JAKUCV010007617.1:0-26920 GCA_028386065.3 Turnera subulata
CAGGTGCAGGATCACTGGACATCAACACTGCAGCTAAGGAAATGCCATTTGCTAGTGATGATGAGCCTGTACATACCGCAGGCCACAGTACTTGCAGACAGCGGGCTCCTTCAAGTCAAGACATATGAACTCAATGGGATGTCCAAGTGCAGGATTGGTGTCTACACCAAACAGACATACCAAAAGTTAGCATCTTTCAGCTTACTCCCCCCTAATTAAAGAAAATATTAACCCCCATTATTCTCTAGTGTACATAAAATAAAATGAATACTGACTAACCTCCTTCACAAGCGGCAATCCTGCCTTCAACCTTGATAGGAGGAATTTCGTTGATCAACTCCATTGGAGACTTCTTGCTAGTATCCTGTAAATAGAACCAACTTTTAGTAAGTTTCAGGTCTTCCTTTACTGAACTAATTGTGAAGAACCTCAGGATGGCCAGAACTACACTCTGGCATGATAATCAACCTAGAATCTTATCCTGCCAGAAGACTACCCTCAGACAAACAACAAGTCTATTCACAAAACAGGATAACTGGTAAAAAAAACAAATGACGCCGTACTCATGAAACATGCATTTCATGAAAAAGTAGCAAACTATTCCATTCATTTCGGTACAACTGAAAAAACAAACACATTGCAGGAAAGAGTGAAACTCAAACTTAAATGGAATTAAGAATTTTCATTAAATGTAAAATGACTTCAATGATCATCTTCAGAAGAAAGTTGAGAGGATAGAAATTCACTAGACAAGTAAAGCAACAAGCGAAACAGAAGGGCCAGTTATGATCCCCCCATGACCAAAGCAGTGTCAAGCACCAAAGGCTTTTCCAGCATTTCTCTAGTGGACTAAGTAGATGGTAGATAGACTCTCACAAAACCATTGCAATTAAACTGTAAACAATGCTCAACACTATGCATTGTTAACATTGGCAAGCTTAAAAGCAACAGCCTACCCATTTTAAGAGTAAAAAAACCAGATCAATGAAATGTGCAACATAACATCTATGGCTATAATATTAATAATAATCTGAAGTGACCAATTGGTCGGTATATAATACTGAACTCTTGGAAATAAGCACTTCCAGGCCATCATATTAATTGAATACTTCCTAAAATAACTCTAAGATAGCTTTTGGTTGAACTGACCATCAGAGGTGTCTTATATCAAAGAGTAAAACCAACTGCAAGAGAGAACTTGAATGCTAAAATATAGAAAACTCTTACCCTAGCCTGAGACAAACCATGCCATTTCAGGTATTTGTCCACTATCAAACAACAGGAATGCAAACTTCAATATCTAACGTAAGAAAACATGTTGTAAAGCAGCAACAAACAATCTGAAAGACGGCATCACATGCATTGTTTTGAGATTTCACCATAATACAAATGTAGCTAATCCCCAGTAGAGTTAAAGAAGATGGTTGCCTTGAATGAGAACTTATTATTAAGGCTTTGGTTAAATCCAACATTGGGATATGCGCATGCATGATATCTGAATGTGCATATCAAGAACCAATTGGTTTGTTCATTTGCTTACTAGTTTGCTACCAATTTAGAACATAAGAATTAGCATGTCTTTTGTCAGTTATTCTGCTTCAGAATTGTCATCTATTTGATTCAGTAACATCCGCAGTATCTATTGCACAGCAGAAGAGATAAAGGAACTGCCATGCTTTATATCCACAGGAATTCACTTACTGAGTAAATTAATATTGTGGATATTTCCAGTAAGGGACTAGAATCAATCCTTTTGCATCATCAAATTCCTATACTGATAAGTCACTATACAGTTAAGTCATAGCATAAACTATTCATTTCAATTGAAAGAAAGAAAAAGGGAAACAATCTTCTGAATGTTTAAATGTATATGTATGTATATGTTCAGCAGCATGATAACAGAGAAAGGAAAAACAAAATTGGGCCTCAGTGTTTGGACTTCTACAATTTGCTAACAACATGAGTAGAAAATAAAATGCCACATCCATGTGCATCCACAATGATCATGATGTTTGATCTTTTTTTTTAATTATATCTAACTTCCTACCACAGTCTACAAAAATTGAGTACCAGCATTTATGATAGTACTGTTCTAAGAATCCAGTTCATAGTTTATTTCTGGGCGACATAGAACATATATGATCAATTAACACCATCCCGACACCAACACTACTGAGCCAAATCCAAGACCATAAAACAAGCCACACAAAGCTTTCTAACTTAGCATGGTTACTTCCTTATGTTATACTGATAATAAATACGATTCAGAGTAAGGACAAAAACCAATTCTATCTGATCACTAACACTTCTGAGCCAAATCCATGCCATGAAATGAACCATATAAGACTTTTCTAATTCTCCATGTATACAGAGGGGTTCTACAGGAATTTCCTTATATTAGTAATCAAGCTGGTTCAGAGTGAGATGAAAGTATATATGCAAGAAACAACAATCGGTTGGTCAACTGACTTGTAGATTTCCATCCCAGATAGGTGATACTAAGCAAAAGACGTAAGTAGTAACAAAAACAACCCAAGTTCAAATTCATTATCAAATGATTAAATGTGATTTAAGTGCTAATACAGAAAGCAACTGATGGTGATTGGTTCTGTAAAGCATATGGTGATCACATGCTGAAAAATGTGAATGATGCGATCTACGTCGAGTTATCAATATCTCAGGTTAGGAATTTCCTTTGATAAAAAAATCAATTGGATAATCTCTAGGCATCTATCTGTCAAAGAATAATGCATTACTCTTTATGTTATCTTTGGCTAATTCACAGGTCCTTCCCCTTGCTTTTGGAAGTCATAATCTTAAATTGAAGGGCCACGAAAATCAAGAAAGATCTGCCCTTCCACTCTTCCGATGACTCAGTCCAAACGAATATCAAAAGTATATACACTGGAATGCAAAGAGGTGCCAACCAAATTGGTGTCTCAACTATAATGAACAGAAACAGACAGAGTATGAATCAGTAGTAAATCCTCCTCATTATGACTTTGTGTTACCAGCATAGTATTTATCCAAGAAGCCCATAAAGACATAGAAAACTAGCTAAGACGATTACAACTTCAAATTCTTCAATCTCTCATCAAAACCCAAAATTCCAATCTTTTATTCAACCCACAAGCAATACCAGATTCCATGATAAACCCAATTCACCTCAAACTTCAAAAAAGAAAATGAGAGAAGAAGAGAAGAGATTAGGAGGGGAAATGAGAATTAAAAGAACCTGCATCCATTTGGCAGTGTGGTTGCTGATTTGACTGCTAACAAGGCTCAAATTCCTTGTCCCCTTCCCTCCCAAATTAATCGATCGGCTAAGACTTCTTAGCATACTCGACGCCATCGTTGTGTTGTTTCACAGAGAGAGGGAGACAGAACAGATAGAGTAACTGCCATTCTCAAATATGAATGTTGCATCAGAAGAGAAAAATAAGTGAATGACAGAACAGATAGAGTAACTGCCCTTCTGAGCGCACGGCATATGCATACTCTAGCGTAACAAACCAAACATCTGTAAGTTCCATCAAATGTGCAAAGAGAATCACCAATCGCCCTTTAAACTAAAGGGTTTAATATGCTCAACTTCAGCAGCAAATTGTTTTTTTATTCAACCAACAGTCAGTTGTTGCCCCATTTGTTCTATAACATCTGATTTCATCAAAATTCATCAATTATCATCGGGAAAACCTAAGTAAATCCTGAAATTGATTCAATGAGAAAAATACCAATTTGAATGAAGCAGACTTGATATTACACCGGATGAACAAAAACAAAAAGATGTTTCAACCAAAAACATCCAAGCAAATCTTAATGCACATAAACGTGGTTTGAGGAGATAAAAACTTACATATCTTGACAACTTGGTTCATGGCCCTTGTAGGGTCTAGGGTATTCCCTCAGCCAAACTATCTCTAAACATCACTACTTTCATCCTCTCGGTAGCTAGAGACAAGAAGGCGGAATATGGAAGACACTAGAAGTTCCAACTTGCAACATATTGTGAGCAAATGAAACACAACACAAAAAAGCATATCATCAAAAGAAACACATTCATCGCCAATGAGGGCTACATAAACCATTTCATAAGAATAGCAATCCATCAAAAAATATGTGAATTTTAACCCTCGATTACAATCATGAGAGAACAAATGTTTATCCAGAATCCATGTCACAAACCATAAAGCTCAAAAGCAAAAGCAACCCGAAATTTCCCATGTACCTTAACTATCAAAAAAAGCAAGCACAACCCATTATTCAAACAGCTCAAACTCATTGACCCATCATTTTTTTGGCACAAAAAGGTAAGAACTTTAACATGAAATTGAAGAACTAGAGAGAGAGAGAGAGAGTGAGAGAGACGTGCCTGGAAGTAACTTGAAATAGGGAAAGAATTTATTTTTGGTGACAAAGCTCGATTCTTTTTGCGTTTTGTGCAGTGTTTAATTTATAGAGAGGTAAAGGGTTGCTATGGAGCCCTGTAATTCAAGACCTGGAGTTGGAGAGGAAGAGGAGCATAGCCAACAGTTAATTTTTGAGCTCCATAGCTTGTGGATCTAGTGTCCGAATATCCAGACCCATGTACATCGGATCCAACTATTTCTAATTTTTTTTTCCTTTTAGGGTTTTAAAAATTTTTACTCTCATTTGAAGGACAAAAAAATATTTTCTAGGGAAGAAAAAAGAATAACATCTAATTTTAAATAATCACCTTTTTTCTCTTATCCGAATTGATATCTGGATCCTTATTGATGGAGATTCTTTTGTTTTCTAAAGGATATCACATCCAAAGTATATGTTTTCTGAGCTGAATTAAACAATATTTTGGAAAAATAATTTACCATCAAATGTACTTGGATGAATCTCAAACATTTTCTTTTGGGCAAGAATTTGGGATAAATTTTTCCCGTGAATTATAAAACAGTATATGATACAATTGTCCTGTGATCTTTTGAGTTAATTAAAAAAAGTATGATTACAATGATCTTTGACTTAATGAAGAAAAATGGGTTAACTAGTTAATAAAGTTGAAATTATGGAGCTATTGATAATAGGGGATCACACTGTTCAAAAAAAAGATAATAGGAGGATTACAATTTACATCTATATAATAATTATTTGAGGTTTTGAAAGGTCTTCTTCATGAGAGAATGCTTAAAGTGAAGAAATATACGGGTTTGTTTGAAACTGTTTTTGAAAACAGTTTTTCTGGTTTCATTGTTCTCTAAAATTCAAAACTTTATTTGGGAAGAAGTTTTCAGAATTTGTTTTCAAAAATAATTCTCTCAAATCTGTTCTCAAAACCAAAAATTTGGAAACAACAAAAAGATGTTTCAAGTGTTTTCATCAAAGTAGTCGGTGGCAATTTGGTAATAAAAAGTATATTTATATTTTTTATACTCTAACCAGATTTTATTTTTATCTTTTTTTCCTCCACGTCTGTCTCCTTCTCCAAGGCCTTGCCTTCTGTCTTCTTCTCCAAGTCCGGCGAAGGCAAGGTCCTTCTCGTCCGTTTAGATGCCACTCGCCGCCATCTTCATCACTAATTCAAAAGCTGGCAAAACTCAGATCTGTATCCCAGATCTGTGTGTCGGCATCAACTCATGCAAGAGGAGCAAGGCTAACTCAACACAATATTCCACGGTGAATTGTATTTATTTATTGATGCAGAGATTCAAACCGATGATTTTTTCAATGTGTTTTGGAACTGTCAACAGTCGTTGACCACTGCCCACTGCCTCCAGATTCACAGTCCCTCTTCTTTTCTTTGCTATTTTTCTTCAATTATAGACTGAAAAAAAAAATGCCGAGAAAGGACATGGGTTTTGGGTAAATGTTGTAGCTCATCTATCAAAACTATCTCTCCAAGAACAAGTATCCAAATAGCTATGAAAATTTGTTTTTAACTTAAAAATTGTTTTTTAAACAACTTCTTGAGAATTATTTTTAAAACAAAAAAGAAGAAACAGTTTCAAATACACCCTACATTTCTCTTTCTTCGTTTTGTTTTCTTCTTCATGAGGAATACTGAGAAGGGAAAAGTACAAGTGCGTACAAAGATGGCAAGCAACTCTATTCTATATGCACAAGCAAGTGCGACATGACATTTGTGATTTTGAAACTTCATTACATTGATGACATAAAAATCCAGGCTCTGAAGGGTGGAGATCAGTTGATAATTTGTTTGTTGAGATTGGATCAGTTGGATTTTGGTTTTGGTTGTATTGAAGAAAAAGGCAACATATATCGCCCTGAAAGAGGAAATCCATGTGTGAATATCTCTAACTTTACCATTTTTTTTAATTTATAAATTAATTCATTAACCATTTGTAATATCAAACGTCCATCGGGTCCGTTATTAAATTTATCAAAAGCATGTGTCACGGGAACATGGGCCTCTGCACGTTCGGCCCGTTTCCGAGTCCGTTGTGCAACCGAGCCCAAACTCGCGCCAAGGTGTAAAACGAGTCCAAGGAATTACCCAAAGGTCAGTTTCCGAGCTGCCGAAAATTCCCGGGACACCGAAAACTGGCCGGATTCCGGCTGGAACTGTTCACTGTTCACTGCTCATCGCCCAACAAAAACACCAAAGCCACAATAAGCACCCCATCCCCTCGGCCACACACAGGTGACCGGTATTCCACCACACCGTGGCATCCACAAGCCGGGCATCACCATCTACAACCTTAGCAGCATCATCGGAGACATCGCAGACCACCCCGACCACACAATACCACAGCCAATAATTACAGAGCCACAACAATTCAAACCAATCAGACCAAAACTCACAGAACCCGATTAAAAGAAGAGAGAAAAAAACTGTGGAGAGAGAATGAGTAGAGGTCGCGATGTGTTCTTACCCACACATCCACGGGACGGCGGCAGTCGTGAAGCAGATCGGAGGCAAGGCAAAGGGAAGGGCGAGGCACGAGTAGTTGAGCAGAGGAAAGAGACGGGCGCGGTGTCGCGTGGCTGCTGGCGGGACATGGAACAGAGTGAGGGAGGAGAGGTCTGCCCTTCTGTTCACGGCGGTGGCACGAGCTCGGACCTCCGGTGGTGTCTTCCTGGTTACAGCGGCGGCGACGGTCAGGGGAAGATGAAGAAGGAGCAAGGGCGGGGATGAAGGCCTATTGGTTGCAGTGACGAATCCAGGCGGCAGCAGAGGGAGAGAGAGCGACGGCGATGGATTGAGGGGAAGGAGAAGGCGAAGAGATGTGTGGGATTGGAGATATGGAGCCGGTGAAGAAATAAGGGAGGAAATGGAGAAGAAAACAAGGAAAGGTGGCAGGGGTCAGTGGTCACGGGAGAAAAGGTGTGGGAAGAGAAGATAAAAGAGAAGAGAAAAAACAAAAGAGAAGAAAAGATGGGGGCCGGTGGCTGAAAGGAAAAGGAAGGAGAAGAAAAGAAAAAGGAGAAAAGAGGAAAAGAGAAAAAAGAAAAGAAGAAAAGGGGAGAGGACGGGCATAACCGTAATTTCCGGTCCCGAGTCCAAAAATATGACTTGGGCTCGAAAAATTCGATTAATTCTCCTGAGCATCGTCCAACTCTCGAAACTGAAAACCGAGGCTCGGTTAGTTAGAAAGACACTCCCAAGCGCGGGAAAACTCTCGGTTTCAAAAAACGACTCCCGGTTTACCTTGAATTAATTACCCAAGATTAATTCATTCGGTAAATCACTGTAAAAAGACTTCTACAGTCCCGGTAAAAATAAAAAATTTACCCGGGCTGTTACAGTCTACCCACCTTAAAAAGAATTTCGTCCCCGAAATTCCGTCTTATCCGTGGGTCCTACCACGGTAAGCTTCTGGCACACTCTGCCAGGTGTCCAACCACAACCCGAGATACCGGTTATACCCTTAAGCGACATCTCGTCCGCTTATAAATACCAAACCTCATGACTGGCATACTCACACACAGTCATGGATTCTCCACTGAGATCAAGGACAACCTCTGACTCCGAGAACAACAGCTACATCGGCGGCACAACCTTTCCGACAAGCTCCGATGAAGAGCCTCCAAAGAAACGGTTCAAGACGAACATCGTCGGCCTGAAGGAGCACATGGTCGTTTCTCCAAAACGACGGAAGAAACGTGCCAGCAAGAGGGCTGAAGATAAGAAGGGCAAGGCGGTAGCTGAGAGCAGCACTCCGCAGCAGAAACTGACGCAACTGAACTTCTCGCTGAAGAAGATCAGCTCGGCAGTGGCGCAGATCGAACTGGCGTGCGCGGAACTGTTCCCACACTGGAAAATCGTCCAAAATCTTGTAAAAGATCTAGAGAAGCAAGTAGCTCAATAGAGTACTTCTTCTACTGTTGTAAACCTTTATAAAATAAATAAAATAAATTTCCTTTTTAAATCAAAATTCTTATATTACAAAGTCTTATGTTAAATAGAAAAATAAAACATCTCAAAACAAAACAAAAATCAACAATAAATGTATTAAATCAAATATAAAGAAATTAAAAACAAAATTCATTTAACAAAATCAAAACAAAAGGAATTAAAACAAAATATATTTTCATGCTCGGCGCTATAGATCGATCGTGGACATCCTCGATCCCGAGAAACGTACGTACACAGCTAACGGTGACGATCACGAGCACGTCCTGTGTCCCTCGAAAGACACGTTACCCACTTGTTCTCAATTTCCGCATGAGCCAAAACATCTGTCTCGTCTCGTATCTCTCCACGATGTCCAAACAGCTGTAACCTTGTCGCACATGCACTCTACTCGAGGTGTGGTCCCATCTGTCTAGCCTCAACGGTCACGGATGCATGTGATGAAAGATGCAAGAAAATATAGTAAAACCACGAAAAGAAAAGACAAGATAGCCAGAGCGAAAGAAAATCATAAGATGGAAAAAGGCTGAAAAACTCTGGCACGGTAGTCCGAAAAACGCGTAAAGTATCAAAGCAATAAATGAAAGCAATGGCAAAATTCAAAAAGCAAAATCATGAAAATCAAAACGGTGATCACGCTCCCCATAAGAGTATAAAAGAAGGAGCGGTGATGTGTAAATCATCAAAGCATTTTAAAGCAGTCAAACACTCAAGCAAACAAAACCACAAATCGCTGAAAAACAAAAGACCAATACGTCCCAACACAGTGCCTGCTCCATCCTCAGTCTTCTTCGTCGAAGGTGCCAACCTTGGCAGGAGGAACCGTCCGGCGTACAGCATGGTCAACGAGCGTGCTGAAGAGCTACCGAACGAGCTCGGCAGAATGCCGCGTCTAGTCTTCGTCGACGAGCTCTACTCATCGCGGTTCTTCGTCACTCCAATGGAAGAGGTGTTCTTCCTAGAGGACCACGACACTCTGAGGACCTCCTACTACGGATCGGCAAACTCCGTGATGTTCTTCATCTCTGAAAGGCTACAGGAGTTCAATCTGGAGTCCACTTGCCAAACTGTGGAGCAAGGTGCCTACTACCAGCTCTCGATGACAGCTCAAAGCATGCCCAGAATGACTCGACTACCTCCAACCTGGCCAAAGGCACGACTACTGGTGTGGAAATGCAGAGGAGTCGCAAGGCGTGCCCAAGAGTTCTCGCGTACTCTGAGGGACTTGAAGAACCAATATAAGCCGAACATGGTTCTTCTGACGGAGACACAGTGGCAACCACGGGACGGTCACGGTCTCATCCCACTCCGGTTCCCTCAAGCTAACCGGTTCGAGATTCCTGGCCAGAGCGACAGAGGCGGCATGTGGTTCTCGTGGAGCGATAGGGTCACGGTCAACATCAACAGCGACCCAAACAGTTTTCGTGTCAACGTCGTTCCAAATCATTAAATGTATTTTTTTTTTATAAAATATCAAAAATTAATGTAATATTTCTGTTTGTATTTCCAATATTAGCAATATTAATAATATTTGTATTTCCGCTTTTTTTGGCATCATTTACCTCATATGTGTATGTTCTGCGACACCTGGCGTCCCTTGACTGGATCCATAATGCACTAACTAAATGACATAAAATAATAAACAAATGGAGCGAACTATGCAAACAAGACAACAAACACACAGAGACTTCCCAACAAGACCTAACGCCCGCTCCGCTACCAAAATGAAACGCCTCGACCCGTATTTACCGTACACAGTAAACATGCCGGAACTATGACAACCCGACCAATCAAACCCAGCATACAGTGTATAAAACATAAACCCTGGCTCGATAGCCCAAAAATATAAACAGCAATATGGCCCTACGGCCCAACATCAATAACAGCAGTAATAACTCAACTGGCCTAATGGCCCAATTACAACATATGCACAGCAGAAAACTCAACAATATGCACAGCGGAAGACTTATGACTCATATGACAACATATGCAAGGCCCAATGCATCTAATGGATCCGAGTCCTGTCCGAGGGTACGCTTCAGCATGCCCTGTACGTTCCTGCACTACAAACAACTCATCCTACAGGATGAAACCCCGCAGGCGAGGGGTGAGTCCAAAGCGCTCACCGACGAAAGATAAACAGAGATATATAACCAACCGTAATACTTTCAAAGTAATGCAAACATTATAACAGATGAATCTAACATAAACAACACGACAGAGAAATCTTACTAAATCATAAGAAAGTCAAGACCAAAAGAATACTTATTAATTTTTATTACCAATTTTATCTTCCGGGCCCGTCACTGGACAAGCTAGGGTCGTACCTGGTTATTAACTAATTCTGGGTGCCAGGCCCAACCACAATCCGGGATCAACATCCCCATATCACAAATCCGGGATCAACATCCCAATATCACAAATCCGGGATCAACATCCCAATATCACAAATCCGGGGTCAACACCCCAATCAACCAACCCACCGGCCATGACACCACAGAACTAGTCTCTAACCATCTAGTCGTACCTCTACTTTCCAAGTGACAATTATATCATCTCAAATACAGTCCAATTCCATTACTCTTCCATCAGTTATCCAATTTTCCAATTTCCTTAGATTATTCCACAATCTCATTCAATCAACAATCTCATATCACCAATTATTTTCAACTAACAGTTCAACAATATTTCCAACACAACATACACAGGTCTGACACGTTTCTACAACAACATCAACAATACCATAGCAATCAAGTAACAGTCCACAATCATTCCAGCAGATCAATTCAACAACAAAATACACAAACAACAAACATACACACACAGCATTACGGGCACATATCAAGGTTTATCCATCCTCACCTGATGTGTCTCTGAAACTGCTATCCGGTCAACCTTGATACCCTATATGTATACACATAGCAACACAATCACTTATAATGCACCGACAAGATGATTATGCATGATGCCGGTTTAACAGTATTTAGACGGCTTATCTGTTCATTTTATTATCTCTATAGTTAGCTTATTACCAAATAGTTCTTCCAATTTGGTGGTAATTGATTTAATCCTGTGGTCATATCAAGTGTACTTGATTAAAACCCGAAACCGAGCGCCAAGCCGATATCTCGGCCCTTAGGTCGCTTAAGATAAGAAAATACTTAGATACGTTGTACAAATTATGTGGTGGAAATTATATTTGTAAGTAGAACAATTTACGGCCCGTATAATACTTCGTACTTTATTTAATAATATGAAATAAATAATATTTATAAATAACATACCCGATAGTAAAACTGTTAAATAGGAAATACTATCATTGGTAAGAAATTATTATAGCCGAATTATGGTATAAATAAATATTTATAACTGTACATATATATATATCCGATAATAACAAAAAAACAGTGGTCGAAATATTATAACCGTGAGTAAATTATAATCTTAGATAAGTAATACTTCAAAATAATATTCTGTTAATAAAACCGTTTCACGAAAATAATACTATCAATAATTAAGTTAGCCGATCATATGGTGTTAATTAATTGTATTGTTATGTTGCAAAAATTAATATTTTCTAAATATGTTCGTGAGTATTTAACTAGAAAACTTAGGCAAAGTTAAAAGTGGTAGTAGTACTATAGCTCGTTAAATAATACAAAAGTTATCTAATATTAAATGGAATGAAATTCATACATAATAATATAACAGACTAATATAAAATCTCTAATGGTAAATAATGTATCCAGTAATAGGTATATATAGTATTTCGTCAAGCCAATAATACAAATCTTAATATTCTAAAAGTATAGTAAAATATACTTTGGTCATAAAATAAATTCCATCCGGTTATGTATTTATAATTAACTTATAACTTCATAATTAATTCCAAAATGGTGTCTTCTTTTTTTTTCAATCTATAGATTAATTCATTTAACATTTTTTTTAATTTATAAATTAATTCATTAACCATTTGTAATATCAAACGTCCATCGGGTCCGTTATTAAATTTGTCAAAAGCATGTGTCACGGGAACATGGGCCTCTGCACGTTCGGCCCGTTTCCGAGTCCGTTGTGCAACCGAGCCCAAACCCGCGCCAAGGTGTAAAACGAGTCCAAGGAATTACCCAAAGGTCAGTTTCCGAGCTGCCGGAAAATTCTCGGGACACCGGAAACTGGCCGGATTCCGGCTGGATCTGTTCACTGCTCGTCGCCCAACAAAAACACCAAAGCCACAATAAGCACCCCATCCCCTCGGCCACACACAGGTGACCGGTATTCCACCACACCGTGACATCCACAAGCCGGGCATCACCATCTACAACCTTAGCAGCATCATCGGAGACATCGCAGACCACCCCGACCACACAATACCACAGCTAATAATTACAGAGCCACAACAATTCAAACCAATCAGAACAAAACTCACAGAACCCGATTAAAAGGAAAGAGAAAGAAACTGTGGAGAGAGAAGGAGTAGAGGTCACGATGTGTTCTTACCCACACATCCACGGGACGGCGGCGGTCGTGAAGCAGATCGGGGGCAAGGCAAAGGGAAGGGCGAGGCACGAGTAGTTGAGCAGAGGAAAGAGACGGGCGCGGTGTCGTGTGGCTGCTGGCGGGACATGGAATAGAGTGAGGGAGGAGAGGTCTGCCCTTCTATTCGCGACGGTGGCACGAGCTCGGACCTCCGGTGGTGTCTTCCTGGTTACAGCGGCGGCGACGGTCAGGGGAAGATGAAGAAGGAGCAAGGGCGGGGATGAAGGGCTATTGGTTGCAGTGACGAATCCAGGCGGCAGCAGAGGGAGAGAGGGGGACGGCGATGGATTGAGGGAAAGGAGAAGGCGAAGAGATGTGTGGGATTGGAGATATGGAGCCGGTGAAGAAATAAGGGAGGAAATGGAGAAGAAAACAAGGAAAGGTGTGAGGGGTCAGTGGTCACGGGAGAAAAGGTGTGGGAAGAGAAGATAAAAAAGAAGAGAAAAAACAAAAGAGAAGAAAAGATGGGGGCCGACGGCTGAAAGGAAAGGGAAGGAAAAGAAAAGAAAAAGGAGAAAAGAGGAAAAGAGAAAAAAGAAAAGAAGAAAAGAAAAGAAGAAAAGGGGAGAGGACGGGCATAACCGTAATTTCCGGTCCTGAGTCCTAAAATATGACTTGGGCTCGGAAAATCCAATTAATTCTCCTGAGCATCGTCCAACTCTCGGAACTGAAAACCGAGGCTCGGTTAGTTAGAAAGACACTCCCGAGCGCGGGAAAACTCTCGGCTTTGAAAAACGACTCCCGGTTTACCTTGAATTAATTACCCAAGATTAATTCATTCGGTAAATCACTGTAAAAAGACTTCTACAGTCCCGGTAAAAATCAAAAATTTACCCGGGCTGTTATAATTGAATATTTTTTAACCCTACAAAAGACAAAAGTCCATGACCCAGTAAGATTTTTAAAATGTGATACTTCAGTAAAGCCCCATCTCTTAATTTGCTTTAATAATACTATTTTTTTTACCGTAGACCTTAGTAATATTTTGGGCTCAATGTTTTTCGTTCATTACTACTTTGGGGTCAATAGGTATATTTTTTTTGTCAGCAAGGATAGGTATTTCATTAATTAAAATACGAGTACATAGCATACAATGCCCATATGGGTAAATACAAACCCAAATACAACCTAAATAGAACTAGCCAGATACATTGACCCAAAACATAAGATACATGATTAAAGAACAGATAAACATCACTTAGGACAAAGACTTCAAATAGTAATTCAAAATTCAACTTTAGGCCAATAACATTGGACCTAATCAACATGAGAAAAGTGGGTGATATAATACTAGTTAGGACCCGCGGGATCCCCAAATTCCATGAAGTTGTCTTAATGCCTTTTAAAATCGGCATTTGATCATTGATGCAATCAAATTTTGATGTCTTGTTCCTAAGCCAAATTTCCTCAACCCACTTCTGTCTCAACACCGGGTCTAGCTTGACGTTGGTACAGCCACCACCATTGCCGTCACCATCTTCGTCACCGCCACCACCAAAATCCACAGTTTGCAATAGGAGCTGTGGCTCTACTGCAAGCACAATCCAAACCGGACCACAATTACCACCTTCACCGTCACCGTTGTCACTGTCGCTGCCATCACTGGCAATCACACCTCTACCGATGCCACTCTTGCTTCGGAACTCCATTCAAACAGCAACTACACCACCTCAAGCAAAGCTTGAGAAACTTTGATAAACTTGATGAAATTGGGGTCAAAAGGACCCTATACTCTGTTGAATCCGGTACTAGACAAATAGGTTCGAAAAGTTCCCGATCGATCTCAGGTAAACCCACTGACTTTAAGTGAAAGAAATTGATACCTCGCTAGGCTTAGCATTGCGTCGAACACTTGGAGTGCACAACCGGTTACATCCAAAGCTTTCCTTGCATATGCCCCTTGCCACCACCTGCAACTACTATATTGCACACTAGCTATTATAAGTAGCGTAGATGACTTGTGCAATCGTGAAGGAGCATTAGAGTGGAAGAGAGGGTAACAGAGTGTTGATTAGAATTCAGAAAAAAGTATGAAAAGGGGGAAGAGAAAGTGGATACTTGAGTTTGATGAAAAAAAAGTTGATGTAGGGGCTCACATCATAAGTTTGTAATGGTTATGTGCTTATGATAGTTGTTGTGGGTGTGAGAATCATTAGATTTGAAGGAGAGAAGGAAGGAAGGACACGATAAATAGTGCTGCAGTTGAGAGCATTTTGAAATTTCAAAACTAGCCGTTTTTGACCCCTTTTGTCTCTCAATAGTAAAAAAGGAGTCAATAGGTATATAGTAGTTGGTGAGTCCATAATAAAAATGAATAAGCAACCTTTCCAAGCAGGGGCGGAGCCAGGAATTTTAGTTAGGAGGGCCAATTTTTCTACTTGTTGGGCTTTATTGGATTTTTATTGTGTTGAGGCCGAAAAAATTATTGAAATGCAGACAGGAGCGGCCCAATTTTTCTACTTGTTCTTTTTTGGATTTTTATTATGTTTAAGGGGAAAAAAATTACCAAAATGTAGACACCTAATAAGGAACCTTGGACCTGTGGTTGGAAATAGGGGGCCAGACCACTGAGCTATGTGTCAATTTGTGATACATTATCATTGTCTATTATAAGAAATAAAATTTAAAGGGCCTGGCCCCCTACTTGCCCCCTAATCTGCCTCTGTGTCCAATTAATCATTTTTGTTTTAAAAAAAAACTTGTAAAGAACATGTGAAAATCATTTGATCATGTTTTATAATATTTTTTTTTCTTCTGTTTTTGAAGTGTCACTATATGATTGATCTTTTACCAAACTGAGCACTTATTATCACAAAATAAGATAATTTTAAGCTTGTTACATTTTGAGAAAAGTTAAGTTCCAGGAAGGAGCCAACCAAGGAAGCCGTGCATGTCGCCAAGTGGATGACGGCCATCTCTAAATTCGACGAGTGTCCTTCCAAGAAATTACCATTCTACATCGACAAAACCATGTAAAAAACCAAACAACCAACACTATAAACCGTGGAAATCCTAATGGCAGTAATGTCATTTCCCTAGAATCCGAAAAAGGGTAGGGTTTTTTCGTACTATGGAGCAGATACTAATAACACACTACACTGCAACACACACCCTCTGCCGGTCCATTTCTTTCTACTGTTTTTTTTGTTTGTTTACGCTAATAAATTTCTTGTCTTTGTCTGTTGATTCTGTCCTCTTATTACTTTTACTCTCTTACCAAAAAAGAAAAATTACCATTGATTTTGTTATCGCTAGTTCTCTACACACCCCGATCAAAAAGCTAGTACCCTTCCTTCTTCTTTCCCTTTTTTTCCTTGTATGTTTATCTCTACATGGGTTGTGTTAGTTTAAAGAACAAGAAAAATTTGGTACATGCAATGATGGAGGTCAAGGCAAAGGTGGGTTTAACAGGATAAAGGTCTCGTTTTTTTTTTCTTCATTTTTGAAAAATGGTTGGGTCTTTTCTTTGATTAGTAGCTAGTACTAATGTGGTGCTAGTAATGCCATTGAGTAGGTCCAGAAGAAACCCTTGATTGCAAAGGATCACGGCGAGAGAAAGAAGTGTTGTTCTAATTGCAAGGCCACTACCACCCCTTTATGGAGAGCTGGCCCAGCTGGACCAAAGGTAGCATCTTTTCTTCAAATTGTGATGGGAAATTTATTTTGGGTTCTGGGTTTTGGTTTCTGTGCTTGTTACTTTCCAGTTTCCGGGTTGATTTATTTATCTGGGTCTGTTTTGGTCAAATGGGTTTTGATTATTCTCAACTGGGTATTTTTTGTTGATTGCCTTTTTGTGGGTTTTGGTGTCTGGTTTTGACAGTCGTTGTGCAATGCCTGTGGGATCAAATACCAAAAGCGACGAAGACAATATATGATGGAGTTGGCCAAAGATGGAGAGAAAAATGATGGAAGGTCTAATGTGGTCAATACCAGCAGCAGCACTAATCGAAGCACCACCAGCGGCACTGGAAATGGATTGAAGCTGAGGTTGATGGTTTTGGGGGCAAAGCTGGTGTTTAAGAAATCATCATCATCATCGGTGGAGAAGAAGAAAAGGTGCGGGAGGAAGAGGAAGTTGGGTGAGGAAGAGGAAGCTGCCTTTTCTCTGATGGCTTTGTCTTGTGGCTCTGTTTTTGCATGATAGGAGAAAAGAAAAAAGCTTTAACTAAGATGGATTTGGATGGAGTCCTTTTAGATTTCTGTTTTGATCAAGTATATACCCCTTTTTGATACTTTGGTGGGGTTTTAAAAATGGTGTCTCCCTCAAATTGTATGTAAATGGAAGAAGAAATTTTTGTTGGGTGGAGGACATGGAGGGACTATGTTCCTTGTTCTGCCCCAAATCTGTAAATACCATCATTGTAATGAGAAAGGGAGAAAGGAGTACTAGTTATATTAGTATGATGATGGCTTGTTTATTATATTCTCTGTTGCTTTTCTGGTGAATAATTTTATACTATCTGATTAGGAATGTACGAATGATTGGCAGATCATGGAGAGAATTGGTAAAAAACCGCACTGAATAAAGTTGAATCAAGTAGTAATTACTTAATGGCAGAGAATTTACAATATTATGAGNAAAAAAAAAATTATATGAATTAAATATAAATATAGTGAATATTTTTTGGGTTTTAAAATTATTTATTACTAATAATATTGCCCACAATTTTGTGATATATATTTTGTTCAAAGTTTTATGTATTTTTTTTCCTCAATCAAATTTCTATCTGCCTGTCACGCAGTATAAGCCTCTCAAGGTACAAAATATTATATTTTATTCTAGGATGAAGTATATCTATTATCTAGGCTTTCATAAGTTGTCTAGCCCGTTGAGGTATGGTAGTGACTAGTGAGAGTCACAATCGTATGGATTAAATGGAAAGATTTACGCGTGAACCATTTTTATGGATAACATCAGATTGCAATGTTTCAAAAAAGAAGAAAAAAAAAGGAAGAAAACACTGATTGCAAGCAGGTATCTATAATGGATCTTACAAACGTGAAACCATCCAAATGAGGCCAATTGAGGGTCTAATCCAAGATATAACCGAGGCCTGGACGGATGAGACAAAATAATCTTAGAATTGTGGTAGTATATTGGGAGATTCACCTATCACTACTGTGTGCGCAAATGGATTATATCCAGATTAGTCGTAGTAAAGCATTACATATCCATGGATGACAAAAAAAAAAAAGAATTGTGTTAGTACATTTACCTTTATTTCGTCTCTTTAATTCATACACCAATTGGTAAATCCCCTAGAAATTCTGCTACCGGATGTTAAAGATTATGCTGTCACACAACTCTTCAAGTGCCTAGACTGCTGAAATTGAGAATGGAACTAGAAAAATGATGGCTCATCAACCAGCAAATAAATTTGCACCTTAAGATAGATCTATTATACTATTAATTTGACACAATAAGTGGACCTTCAGGAATAAGGAAGATCATATATATCTAATAACTATATTATATAAGTATACATAGATTGAAGCTAAAAAATACAATTGATTCAAGCTTTTTATTTCTCCCACCCCTGTAGAAAATGAATTATACAAAATAATTTCACCATGATTTAAAGGCAGTCACCGGAGGGAATATCACAAGGTGTCTTGATGAAATTGCAGCCGCAGGCTCTGGATGCTTTACCAGGTGCACAACCAAATCCTGACACAGTAATCCCGGCGGCGGCCTTGGATTCACAACAACTCTTGCATACATCGAGGGAGCACTCCACACTTTGGGTTCTTATGATAAATTCTTGATAGCAGTATCCTTTATAAGGTACTTCAGCACAACAACAAATCCCTGCACCTGCATGTCACACAAAAAATACTTATGCTACTTTATCCTGAAACTCATGAAATGCCTTTTGTTTATGTTAGTGGTGTTATTCTTTTCTTACAGAAAAGCAATTAGAAAAAGGATTTGGAGAAGAATTTTCACCTGCATAGATTGCCAGCAAAAAGAAAGGGATCGATGAGGGTAAGAGCAATGACTTTTCTCATACTTTCTTTTAGATTACTCTCCTTTTGTTTGATAAGTACTAATTAATTTAATTGTTGTGCAATGACAATGCCATTGTCTGCAATAGGATTGATTTATATAGGGTGACCATTTTTTTTTTCTTTCTAGAAAGGAGATTTATACAGAGTCGATTTGGCCCTACCAGCTTCACTATAATGTGCATGTGATGTAGCCTAATCTCAATCTCCCAAATTTGCTCAAATTGTAGGACTGGATTTTGATTTTCTCAACCAGAGATGGATTTACTTTGGATTTCTTACTTGAATGTATGAAAAATGAAAAGAAAATTTCAAGATTTCTTACTTAACATGATGATATGTATAAAAGAGTACGGGTTAGAATAAGTGGGAAATAGCGAACTGGCAAATTCTGAATTTGCTACACGATTGTTGTAATAGCCCGGGTAAAAATTTGGTATTTTTACCGGGACTGTAAAAGTCGTTATACAGTGATTTACCGAATGAATTAATCTTGGGTAATTAATTCAAGGTAAATCGAGCGTCGTTCTTCGTAAACGAGGTTTTTTCCGCGCTCGAGATTTTTCCGTGGATTTTACGGACCAAAGTTGGCATTTTTCGGGTCCCGGAATCCTCAGAAAAAACACACCGGAAAATAATTAAGTGGGTGTATCAGTTATTTTCTGGTCCGGTCTGGACTCGCCCTATATGCAGCCAAACCTGCATAATTGAGGCAACTATACACGCGGCTGATTCACTGGTATAAAGCAGGTGCAGAGGAGAAGAGAAAAAGAGAAGAAGAAAAGAGGAAGGAAGGAGAGGGAAAAAAAAAGAAGAGAGGAAAAGAAAAAAAGAGAAAGGAAAAAAAAAGAGAAAAAAAAAGAGAAGAAAAAAAAAAGAAAATCGAAAAAAAACAGAGTAGAAGAAGGAAAAAAAAGGAAAGAAAAAAAGAAAAGAAAAAAAACAATACAGAAAATAAAAAAAGAAGGAAAACAGAAAAAAAGAAAAAAAAAAGAAAAAAGGAAAACCCGGAGTGAACAGTGCCGTCAACCTCACCCTCTCGGTCACTGTTCACGGGAGGACGACCGGCGCCGTCTCGTGCTCCACCGCCACCAGCCTCGCCTTCGCCGTGCCATGGCGACCTCGAAGCCGTCGCTCGCGTGCTCTTCCGCCTGCCGACGCTCCGCCAGTCGCTGTCGACCAGCGAGCAGACCCGGCGGATCTGCTTCTCCCGCGCCTGTCGCTGCTCCAGCGCCGCCGCGCCTCCTTTCTGCCGCTCCAAGCCGCCTGATGCCGCTGCTGTGCTCGCTCGTCCTTCCCTCGCGTTGTCGCGCCGTCGCCGCCTCTGAACCCGCGTAAGGTAAGGCCGGATTGCATCGACCCGTTTCTCCTGGGTCCGGGTCGCTCCTTCCCTGGGTTGCACAGTCCGGATTCTTTTTTTTCTTTTAAAAAAATAATATATATATATATATATATATACAATTAATTTCTGCTAATTAATTTCTGAAAAAAAAGGATAAATATTATTTTGAAAAATTATATGTAATATTCTGGGTTTGGGGTTTTGAAGATATATATACTTTGATTCTTGAAAATTAAAATAATTATATGTTGTTTTAGAAAATTAGTATTATGTTTATTTAGGAAAAGATATATATTAAGATTATATTTTTTGGAATGTTATTATATTTCTGGAAAATTATGGGAATACTTTTGGAATATATATAGATAGTATACATAATTAATATTTCTAAAAATAAATTATTATGTTGACATATAATGGTTTGGAAATGTATTTTGTCTTTTAGAAATATATGTATATTTGTAAATTTGTATTTATTTTCAGAAATCAGTTTTTATGAATATATATTTTCTGGAAATAACATATATAGCATATGATTAATATATATATATTTTTGATAAATAATAATATTTGATAATTATATTATGGTAAATAATTTATAAAAAATAATATTTTGGAAAAATATATATATATACATATGTTATCTTTTCCAGAAAATTATGGTGATTATATTTTGGGAAAAGTATAATTAACTTATGAAAATATTTTGAAAAGAGTTTTAATTAAAGTATGGTACCGAAATTATATTCGAATATACGTACGGTATAATATTTTCGGTAAAAGATGATAATAAAGGATATGAACCGGGATGGGTTTATTTCGCAGTATTGGAATCATAGCATACCGATTATGTGCATCTTATGTGTGCATTTGTTATTTGTTATATAGGATTCGATATCGAGCAGTTCCTGTGGAACCGGCTTTGGACCGATTGATGTTTTCAGAGTTGAGTAATCGGCTAAGGTGAGGATGGATAACCCTTGATATGTGCCTGTAATACTGTGTGTGGTTTGTTGTTTGATTGAACCACTGAGATGATCATTGATAATTATTTGACTGCGATGGTTATTGTTGTTGCTGTTGTTGGACTGTGTTGTTGGTCTTGTGAAATTGTGGATAATTGTTGAACTGTTAATTGTGAATAATTGGTGTTATGAGATTGTTGATTAGTTGGGTCTGTGGATTAACTTGTGATAATGGAAAGTTGAATAATTTGAGAAAATGAATATTGAAAATTGTGATGATATATGTTATTGTTGGATACTTGATGACATGGATTGTTGATGTTGGTTCTGAGTATGATACGCTGATATTGTTCTGCTTGATTGAACTGCTGTGTTGATTGTTATTGGTTTCTTGGATACTGTATTGTGATTGATGTTGGATTGTGAGTAATTGATGTTATGAAACTGTTGATGGATTGGTCTGTTGTATAACTTGAGTTAATAAGAAGTTGGATAATTGGAATGAACTGTGGTATGGATAATTGGGAAAAAGGAAAAATGGAAATTGGAAGTTGATTTGAGATGGTGATTTAATTGTCACATGGAAAGTAGTGGTACGACTAGAAGGTTAGAGGCTAGTTCTGTGGTGTCATGGCCGGTTTCTTGGTTATGGGATGTTGATCTCGATTTGATTTGGATATTGGGATGTTGATCCCGGGTTACGTTTGGTCTGGCATCCGGAATTAGTTAATAACCAAGTACGACCCTAGCTTGTCCAGTGACGGGGCCTGAATATTAAAATTGGAAAAATTAATGAGTGAGTCGTGTCTTCTGGTTTTGGGTTTGGGATGTCGATCCCTGTGACTTGGCTTTGGAATGGATATGACTTAATTGTCACGCGATAAGTAGAGATACGACTGGATGGTTTGAGACTGTTTTGTGGTGGCCATGATCTGGGTTACTTATAATGGGCATGTTGATGTCGGTTTGATTGGGATGTTGATCCCTGAAATTGTTATTGGGATGTTGATCCCTGAGATTATTATTGGGATGTTGATCCCTGAGATTTGTTATTGGGATGTTGATCCCTGAGATTTATTATCGGGATGTTGATCCCGGGTTCTTTTTGATCTGGCACCAAAAATAGGTTGGTAACCTGGTACGACCCTAGCTTATCCGTGACGGGGAGCAGAAAGATAAAATTGGAATAATAATAAAGTCTTTGGTACGTTTGGGTCGAGTCTTTGGGTTTGGTCTGTCTTGTATGGTATTGTCTTTGGTATGGTTGTGACTATTATCTGTATTTCTTCTTTGAAGTATTATAGTTGCCTGCATATTTCTGTTTATCCATGGTTGGTGGGCACTTCGGACTCACCCCTCACCTGCGGGCTTTCATCCCGTAGGTTGAGTTATTTGTGATTCAGGTACGATGCATTTTGGCGGCTGTGACGTTACCTCGAGCAGGACTTGGATCTATATGTTGCATTGCATGGTTTCATACTATTATTGAGAATGATAAAATTGCTTCCGCTGTGCTATAATTTGGGTTCCCGGGTTTGGGTGATGTGTTTTGATGTTGGGCCGTTGGGCCGGTTTCTCTGTTATGTTCATTGATATTATCTTTGGGCCGTGTCTCGTGTTGTGTTTACTGTTGTACAGTTCCGGCACGTGTTTACTGAGGCTGGTAAATACGGGTCGGGGCGTTTCAATTGTTTTGTTTATAATAATGTCCCTGATTAGAAGTAACTAGTATAATTCGTGCATTACACAGGTTCTTTTTCCATCAGTTTTTAAAATAAAATACATGATTTTTTTTAAAAGAACATACATATTTAATAATGTTATTTTTTTCGCCCTTATTATTACTGTCATCACTGAGCAAAAAGAATGATATGTCTTAGGTCTCTCTAGGTTCTCTCTGTCTCTTTAGAAACTTAGTAACCCTAGCCGTCTTTGCGACTAGGGCTTCTAATCTTCTTGAAGAGTGTTTTTGTCTTGTTTGACTGCAGGTTTTCTTCTTGGTTACTCGAGTTTCTTGTCCTGATCTCTATAGGGTTTTCTTTTCGGTGACTATATGGAATCTCAAGCGAAAATGCAGGTTTTGGAGGATACTGGGGTACAGGGGGATGCAGGCCAGAAACCAGATGATGGGGTCCTGATCCTTGATGATGATCTAAAGGAGACTGATCTCCATCTTGTGAGAAGTCTCGTTGGTAAATTGTGGACAGAACGTAACTTTAATGTCGCTGCCCTACTTCAAACAATTACAGCAATCTGGAACCCTATGAAAGGGGTGGAGGCTTCTAAGATTGGTACAAATCTCTTTCTCTTTCAGTTTAATGATGACAGGGATATCACGAGGGTGCTTGGAGGGGAACCATGGCATTTTGATAAGCACATCCTAGTCCTTCAAGAGATCTCTGGTGATAAACAGCCATCAACAATCACCCTTTCTCACACGCCTATTTGGATTCACTTGTACGATGTCCCTTTGCGTCTGCATTCAGAGCGCTCGATTTCTCAATTAGCCAAACGGGTGGGGGAGTTGATGTACATTGATGAGAGTACTTTATCTGCAAAATCCAGACTCATCAAGGTATGTGTTCGTCTTGATTTATCCCAGCCCATTAAGCCAGAGATTAAAGTCCAAGTGAGTTCTGGGAAGGTCATTAAGATTCCGGTTAAGTATGACAAACTTCCAAATTTTTGCTTTACTTATGGATGCGTAGGTCATACATTAAAGGATTGCGATGATGTTCAGGGTAATGGGGAGGAAGGAGAAACTTTTATCTATGGGTACTTCTTGCGGGCTTCTCCTGCTCACAAACTAGTGGCTCTCACGGTGGCGGCTAGGAAAAAATCCTCATGAGTTGGTTACGGGGTTTGTTTACTAGCCCAGATGAACAGATTTTGAACCGGAGAGTACAAGGCACATCTCAGGTTACGGTGGGCAGATGTGACACCCCGGGGTCTATGAGGGCGGGAAGTGTACGTCAGTGTCGGGATGAGCATGGACAAGGAGCGGCTTCTGGTAGGCTTCTAGACGGAGGGGCACGGGAATGAACCGATCCACACCGGAATAGGAGAGATCCTGAGACTGTGTAGGGATGGGGCTACACAGTTAGAGCGATTTCGAAGTTGTACAGGTATGGGACTGTACAATTGAGAGTAGCTTAAATGGTTTGATGGGTACTAACTATATCAACAAAGTGCACCTACCTTTTCGGTGCTCATTCTAGAAAAACTCCAAAGTTAAACGTGCTTGACTTGGAGCAATTCTAGGATAGGTGACCTCCTGGGAAGTTTTCCCCGGAAATGTGCGAGTGAGGACAAAGCATGTTGGAAAGGTCCCGTGTTGGTCTGTAGTGACAGTCGACAAGCCGGAACGTTACAGCAGAGGCCAAAGGCAGACCAGAGATGGCTAGTGAGTCCAGTTTCACCTCGCTTTTGGACTTACTCACTAGAATTAGGTGCATAACTCGAGTTTAAAATCCGAATTGGTCAAAGCAAAGTTTTGTATACGGGATAGAAACCAGAAAAGAAAATAGAAAGATAATTTCCTTGAGCAAAATTAGAAGAGACTACTAAAAATTAGTCTAATTTTATCCTGCAATATTTGGAAAGCTAAGTAGCAAACATTTCAAGCAAAATAGTTCAGTTGATAAAATGAGAAAAAAATGATAATTAGCTTCCTCAAAATTATAAAATTACATCTCACATGACCTTAAGTACTTTCTTGGGAGATATGCACAACAGATTTCCTACAAATAGAAAATGCACGTATATGAGGCTCGCTGAAACGCCCCGATCTGTATTTACCGTTATACACAGTAAACACGTGGGAACACATACTATTAGAGTAACCACAGTGGTAAACATCACAAACCAACAGTAATAATATAATAACGGTACATAATACATCAACAGTACTCATCCCGGCACGGAGACATTATTACAACAAGCATCAGAACTGAGTGATAAAATGCAAGCAGCGGAAGTCTTAATACAACATAACAACGGTAATGAAAATGATGCAACGCAGGATGGATCCAGGCCTGGCAGAGGGTGCGCCACAACTTGCCTCGAACGTACCTGAGCTACGCACAATCAAACTACGCGACCAGGTCACGCAGGCGAGGGGTGAGTCCGAAGTGCTCATCGGGTAAAATCCATAAGCAAATATACGTATACAAGCAACCGTAAATAATCAAGTCACATCAACAGCAACTAACTAAGGTTCTCACGAACCTCAAATAATACACTCTGTGAATCTAGACACGCTATACCAATTTTATTATCAGGGCCCCTATCACTAGTTAAATGGTGGCCGTCGCCTGGTAGTCAAGCTAGCTAGCCCGTGGACCCCGCCCTGGTACCTCCACGTATAACTGACACAAACAGGGAGCAGACCCCAAGCACACTCTCCCCCAACGCCTAAAATAAAAATTGGTACAGACATGGAGCAGACCCCAAGCACACTCTCCCCCAGCACCATAAAATAAAGACTACCATCTGGCTGTTCCAACATTTAACTGTGACTTACTAGATGTCTAAGTGTTTCCATTTTGTTATTTCTTTACCCTCATCTAGTTACTTAATTTCTATTATCCTCCATTATCTCATTATCCCGAGCAGGCTCACAGCCTCTCCGCTCGTCTGGATATTACAACTTATTCCAACTGTTATCTCATACCAGTACCCCCGATACTCATCTCACACAATCCTCACAGTCAACAGCAACAGTAATAGACTTACTTATATCAACATTTCCAATATCATCACTATCAACAACCGTAGCATTATTTTCAACATCATCAACAGCATCAAATATCAATTTAATTCATCACACAACAAACCATTCACAGCCACAAAGAATTATTCAAGCATATAACACACATAATAAACAAACAGCAACTTGGTACTACGGGCAGTATATAAATATTTACTTATCCTCACCTTAGCCGATTCCTATTCCTGAAAGTCCTCGAAATGTTCCGGCTCAGGCTCCTCGGGGTACTGCTCGCTATCAACTCCTATATCAAACAATAATTATGCACACATAAGATGATATGCAAATGCTCGACTAATACTGTAAGCCGTAAAATAATTACTGGACTAACTCGGTACTTCCCCCGGGTTATTCCCATTATCATCATAATTCACCATTTATTTACAAGTGTCACAATTCCATACTATACTTATGCTTATACCCGGATATTATTCCAGTACGTACTTACTTTGATAATACCCTTTCTATTTTTATTTTCCATAAGTATGTACTTTCCAAAATATTTCCATCACTTAAGTTTTCCAAATTAATTACCATGCTATATCTATCTTGCCATAATTATATATATATATATATATATATATTGTAACAGCCCAGGTAAAAATTTCATTTTTACCGGGACTGTTTAAGTTAATGTACAGTAATTTACCATTGATTTTTAATCTTGGGTAATTAAATTATGGTAAATCGAGCCTTGAATTCTGAAACCGAGCATAGTCCTACGCTCGGGATTTTTCTGCGGATTTTACGGACCAAGTTGGGATTTTTCCAGGTCCGGAAATCTTCGGAAAAAGCCGGGTTATTCTCGAATTATCGGACCAGAAATAAGATAAGTGGGTATACCGGATATTTTCTGGTCCAGGTAGGTCACACTTCACATGCAGCATAGTAACTGCATAATTGAAGTTCAATTATTCAGCCGCCAATTCCTATTCAGCCTGTGACTTATCAAT
>JAKUCV010007618.1:1852-17386 GCA_028386065.3 Turnera subulata
AGAAGTGGCATCTTAAACTTACTAGTCTTGTAGGTGCAATCCATAACAAGCACATTGGAGTATATCTTTGTCAAAACGATGGAACAAGGATGAGCAAAAATCAAATGTGTCATATGTCCTTCATAATCCTTCTCAACATCATAAATGAAACCACTTTGACCAAATTCCTCAAATAGAGCTTCCATGGATGCACGTCCATTCAAACTTTCCTTTATAATTTTAGCCTTTGTATTATAAAGTGTGGTAGAAGTGGCTTTCAGATTTTCATCACTTACCCGAAGTGAAGTAAGTATTTGTCGAGGTCGACAACCGGCTAAGCTCTTCTCTTTGATGTTTTCAACTTCTTCTTGTGAGAAACGACGAACATATGGATGTCCGGAAAGATCCTTTCATAGCTCATGGTTATGTGAAAGATTTTTTTTCTCAACTCTCCAAGTTCCATCTTTATTTCTTTTTCCCCATAGCTCGAATGGACAATTTATAAGACGAGAAGATGTCCTCCGCTTCCTTGATTCCATTGGCACATTGTTACTTCGATAAACTCCTCCTCTATCACATTGAAGAATCACATAACGATTCGTCTTGGACCTTTTGATGTTTGTCACAAAGCCTTGAGCCAATGCCACATTACGAACATTCACAATTAAATCTTCACGTGCTTGAAAATTTTTCATTTGAATATTAGACATGTCTTGTTGTTCCATAAGAAATTCTTCATCTTGACCACCTATTAGAAAAATTTAAAAACTGAGTCACTTTATATCAATTCAAATACATAACAATTCATGTAGAAATAAAATCAACCACAATCGGGGAAAAAAAGATAAATAAATGAGAAAAGATAGATAAAATCTCTTACCATTCACAGTAGTTGAAGGAAAAACAGTAAGATTAGGGAAAGAAAAAGGATAAAAACAGTAACAAAGAAAAAGGATAAAATTCAAAATTAGAAGAAACATACAAAATATTACAGAGATAATATATTATATGAGAAAAAGAGATATCCTACCAATGATTGAAATTGCGTCCAGATGAGGTATATCATGACAATCCTCTGTTAAATCTTGATAATCTTTATCCATCCCTTGGATGTTTAGGAGAAGCAATGAGAAAGAGAGAGAATAAGGCGATAGTCGACGAGCAAGAGAAAAAGATAAAACAAAAGAGAGAAATCTGAAAAGTTAGGGTTGTGGAAAGGTCAAATAGTTTTAAATTTATTAAGGGTCAATTATGTCATTAGCTAACCAAACAATTTAAAAGTGGAGTGTGAATATTAATGGGGGAGTGCGAATATGAGTTCCCGTTGAAGAAGGGTAAAGATGTTCTTTTCTGGGCTCCAACTCATTTAAAGGATACAGTTTCTTGTTGTGAATATCAATCAACAGAGGACGAGTGATGACATTCAACGATATCTGCCTCAACAATATCATTTAAGGCCACTCAGACAGCCTCAAAGATTAGCAAACGTTAAAAGAGGAATGCTTGGATAGCAAAGGGCGTTTCTTGCAGGACTAAGGCAATAAAACCAGCACAAAATTGCAAACATGTCATATATCACAGCCACAAAGTCTGAGTCGAACACGCCTGCTAGTGTATTATCTTTTAAACATTAAATACTAATCAAGATTAACATCCAAAACAAAACACAACTTTTCATCATTTTGCAAAAAAAAAAAAAATTCAGTAACCCAAACGAAACATTCTGTGACTGGCAGGGTATGTCTATAACAGCTGACCTACATCTTACGGCAGATTGAGAGAAAAGAACTTGCCAAAATGTGTGATCAGCAAAAATTAGAAACCCAAAAACTGGATAAGGAAAATAATGTCTTTAACCCAATTTTTTTAAACTAGAAGTGATATATCAATAATATTCCAACTTGCCATGTTAGCTGCCGATAGGGCCTTGTAAAGACCAGCCAACCCAGAAGAAGCACAGAAGAAGCCCAAAGACCCTGAGATAGGTCCAACAGATGAGCTGGAATGAAGGAGAAGCCAGCTGCGGGCGGAAAAGACAAAGCTGGCGGGAACCTGAGCTGGAAGAAACCTTAGCACACCTAGAAGGTAGATCTCATGCGAAAGGAGACGCCTTGAAAGACTACAAGTACTCCCTGAGGGTACCTAGAATGAAAGGACCCAACTTGAGTAGATCTCAAGCGAAAGGAGACGCCATAAAGGCCTACAAGTACTCCTGGGGGGTACCTAGAAGGAAAGGACCCAGCTTGAGGGACAAAGGGATGTGGATCCGAAGTTTGAAGGAGCCTAGGAGGAAAAGGGGTTCTAAGGGATTCAAAAGGGTGCAGAAAGCACACCTAGAAGGTGGACCTCAGGCGAAATGAGGCATCTTGAAGGTCTATAAGTACTCCCAGAGGGTACCTAGAGGGAAAGGAGTTGCCTTGAAGGCCAAAGGGGTATAGAATGTGCGCCCAGAAGAGAGATCCATAAAGAAAGGCATCAGCTTGAAAATGAAAGGGATACTAAACGTATACCCAGAAGGGTTCGGCCAGAAAGGCTATATCTTAGAGAGATTTATGGAGAAAGGAGCCGCCTTGAGAGAAGGAGTACGGAACCCACACCTACCAAGGGAGCCTAGGGAGAAAGGAGTTACCTTGACGGGCCGAGGCAGGGATATGAAATTGGAGGGAGCCTGGAGAGAAAAGGGCCATCAAGGAGTCCAAAAAAGAGAGGTGATGGAGAAAGAGAGGCACGAAGGCCCCTCGCAGGAACGCTCAAGGTTTGACCCAACTATGGCGGGAGGAAGAAAAAGGAAAAGACTTTGAAGGGATGGACAGCCGACACGAAGAGAGAAAATAGGATGAGCCAAAACAAACACAGTTTGTGCCTCAAAATACGTTGCAATGTCAGATCTTTAAATTAATGACAAATGATCACAGGAAGAAGATAAGGTGGCCAAGGTCGACGATGAACCCTCAGAGTCTTGACAGTGGGGGAACCCTATTGCAGGTTCCACTGAGGGTATGGCTATGATACGGAGGACTGTAACAACCTGAGGAGGGAAATTGAGAGGCTGATCCGAGAGGGGCATCCGAAGGAGTTTGTAGCAAAAACACGGAAGAGGGTCGGACAGGATGGAGGAGCTCAGAAGTAAGTAGAGGAATCTCGGGAAGGAACCATAAATGTGGTAGAAGGGAGTCGAATGATAGGGGGCGAGAAAAGCTAAGTACCCGGTTGAATTCTGCCTCTTATGAGAAAAGGAATGCAGGGGGATCCAAGGATCATCTTTACCGTGGAGGATGCTAAGAGAGTGGAAAAAGAAGAGTCACATGCCCAGAAGAAAGACGGAGAATGAATAGAACCTGAGGGGACGGTGGGGCCCTGATTCAAAATGGAGAATTGGGAAAGGATACATGGTGTGAAACCTTTGTGGACCCTGAGGAAGGGAAAATGCTGGAAGAGTTGTCGCATACTCACAAGGCAGAGTTCGTCTGGAGTGCCATGGACATACCAGGAATCTCAGCTACTATAGTTTGTCCTAGAAATACAGTCGCCTAAACCGGTAAAGGAGGTATAGAAGTTGACAGGGAGGTTTGCTGCACTTAGGATATTTATCCCAAGAATAACAAAAAAAAGGAGTTGCTTTCCTTTGAAACTTCGAGAAAGGCTAGGAGCTTTTAGTGGACGGAGGAATATGAAGCGGCGATTATGGAATTAAAAGGGTATATGTCTCAAGCACCCACCCTCGCCAGCCCAAATGATGGAAAAAGTATTGAAATGAGAAAATATGAGAACGATTTCAAGCTAAGAATCGCCATAAGAGTTCTAGTGCTGACGAATTCCTTGGCTGAGAGGGCATGATTTCGTGTAGCAAAGCAATTATATCAGAGAGGGCTTAACAACTCGTTAATGAGGTGTCTGATAGAAGAGGAGGGGCTGGAGGTCCCAAGAGAGGTTCATCAGGGTACATGCATGAGGCACATGAGAGCTGAGTCCTTGGCAGGAAAAGTATTGAGAAACGGGTGTTATCGGCCCGTGGTGGCGGCAAATTCAAAGGGGTTGGTGGAAAAATACATTCCCCATCAAGCTCATGGAAGGGATGTCCTAAGTGCCTTCCTAGTGGCAAAAGGAAAAGGAAGGCTGAGAGTGCCTTACGTCATCATAACTGATAGCAGACCCTAGTTTGATTGCAAGAAACTGAGGGGCTCCTGTGCAAGTTCTGGACTTGAACGGAGGTTCTCTTCTGCCAGCCACCCTCAAACTAATAGGCAGATGGAGGTTTCTAGTGGAATATTCACAGAAAGGAAAAAGAAAAAGGTCGAAGAAGCCAAAGGTAGCTTGCCAGAGGAGATGAGGTTTGAAATGGCTATGACGAGAGAGCTTATGCAGGAGGCTAACAAGGAATTAATGAGTGTGGAACTAAATGAGTTAAAAGAAGCTATAGAACAGCCTAGCTAGGGCCGTCATACATGAGGTGAAGGCAGGAAGGTTCCATAATCACTAGGAGAGATCAAGAACTCTCAGAGTGAAAGACTATGTTCAGAAGAGGGTCGAAGCTACCTCACAAGCACCCAAGACAAAAAAAATTGAATCCCAAGTAAGGATAATGGAGAAATATCTGAAATATCAATGAAGAGGCTATGCTTCCCTCTGTTATTATTTGCATTCAAGACATCTACACTTCCCCTCATTACATGGCATGCACCTTTACATATAAGAATCTTAGAAGAGTCTTGCATAAACAAAACTCCGGCAAGATTGATAGACCGACACTGTAAGGCCCATAAGGTGGCCTAAAGATTAAAATTAATCCATGGGGTGATCGAGATTAATGGTCTATAAAACTTCAAGTTCTCCAAAGTAGAGAGCAAGGCGAGGGCCAACTAAAGGAACCCTGAGCGATCGGGCTGCTTAAAGGGAATCCTCTCAAAAGACCCATGGGGTGGTCAAGGCCAAAGTCACAATGAAAAGGTCCAATTAGAAATAAGTGGCCTACGAAGTCTGAAAACTTAAAGCCTGAAAGTGAGGCTCTCCATTAGACAAGAAAACAAGTGCAAGATAGGAACAAGAACACTGCAACTAGGTGCGGAGATACTGCAGAGAAGCTGAAAGGAACCTGGCAGAAACCTGAGAGGGAGCAGGAAAGAGTAATAAAAGGGTGCAAATCGCACACCCAGAAGAGAATATTAAAGAGGTGCAGAAGGCACACCCAAAAGAGATGTTGGAATACAACAGACGATACCATGAGGAGATGGGACCAATGATATTCAACCTCAGTAAGGTCTTCCTCCAGAAAGAAAATATTAAAGGGGTGCAGAAGGCACGCCCAGAAGAGATGTTGGAATACAGCAGACAAGACCTTGAGGAGATAGGACCACTGAGGTTCACACTCAGTAAGGTTTTCCTCCAAGAAGAGAATATTAAAAGGGTGCAAAAGGCACACCCAAAAGATAACAAAAAGGTGTGCAAAAAGCACACCCAAACGAGTAAATGAAAGGGGTGCCGAATGCACATCCAGAAGAGACGCTGGAACGAAGCCAGCAGAAACCTGTGCGAAAGCTGTAGGAACCCACATTAGAGCAGTAGGGTTTGAAAAACCCCTGAACAACAAAGGCCAAGAGGTAACGCTCAAAGCCTAAAATACAAGGATACGGGACCTAAGATTCACCCTCAGTAAGGTCTTCCTTGAAGAAAAAAAAATATAAAAGAGTGCAGAAAGCATATCTAGAAGGAAACACAGAGGGGTGCAGAAAGAACACCCAAAAGTAAACATAAAGGGGTGTAAAATGCACTCCCCAAAAAAATGGCAAATTGGAGACAAATAAGCAATTTCTCGATCCTTGAGAGATCAGTGGTCCGCCAACACTCCCTCAGCTGTCCGCCAGTAGGAAGGCAAACACCAAACGGAACCTCAAAGATACCTCCACAAAGGCATGAATAACCGCCAATACAAATAAATCGATCAAGAGTGAGTTACCTACCTGGGAAAAGTGAAATGATGAAACTTGAGGTCGAGAAGCCATAAGATGCATACAGCCCCTTAGGAGCCATAAAGCACTAAGGCTCTAAATAGCTTCATAAATTGCAAAGGCCTAAAGAGTTCCAATGCGAAAAAGCCTAAGGAGTGCAACGCAAAAGGTCCAAGGGTGTCGAAGCACAAATTGGTGATCTTGATCTCAAGTGAATCTGTAAGCTTACCTAAGTAAGGGAAGCTTCCTTGAATGCTTATAGAACCCTAAGAGACATGTGCAAAGGGACTGTGAGAGTTCCAAAGTTCCAACATATAGTTCAACTAAGAGGGAAGTTACCACAACATAAGAGTATAATGTTGTCACCTAGGCATGAATTTCACTGCCACCTAACTTTTTCACCATGTATGGCATGAAGAGCCGCCTATCAGAAGGCATACAGGGAGATGAATCCTGAATAAGGCTTGGAACCAACTAAAGACATGCAGAAGGCATGGTCCTTGGAGTGGATGGAAGCCAGAAGGCAGACATGTAGATGAACCTTGAATAATGCTTGGAACCAACTAAAGACATGCAGAAGGCATGGTTCCTGGAGGGGATAAAACCAGAAAGCAGACAGGGAGATGAACCCTGAATAATGCTTGGAACCAACTAAAGATATGCAGAAGGCATGGTCCTTGGAGTGTACGAAAACCAAAAGGTAGAGAGGGAGATGAACCCTGAATAATGCCTGGAACCAATTAAAGACGTGCAGAAGGCATGATCCCTAGAGTGGATAGAAATCAGAAGGCAAACAGAGGGTTGAACCCTAAATAATGCCTTGAACTAAAGACTCGTATAAGGCCTGGTCCCTAGAGTGGACGGGGATCTGAAGGCAGACGGAGAGCTGAACCTTGTTGAGAACCAACCACAACCAAAATGAAGAAGTGTGGAACGCGCGTTGCAGTCTCTTTTCCTTCATCAAGTTTTTATCCCACAGGCTTTTATTTTGGCACTCTTCTTGATAAGGTTTTTAATGAGGCAGTCCTCTCAAAAGTGTGTTCCACTAACTCCATGACGTCTATGTCATTGAGGCAAATGCCTGATCTTCTTGGAAGCTTGGCCATTTAGAGGGTTGTTGATATGCCCGGCCCAATTCTCGGGCCCAAATAATGCAAGCCTCACCTAACGAAGCCCATAAAGAAGAGGTGAAGTCCACCGAGCAGCCCAACCCACTAAGTGGAAGAACCCAGAAGCTGTAGTGCATGACAGCTGGACTGACAGCTGGCCAGCACCTCCCTCTCAGCCGTTAGATCAAGATGGCGCAGAGGACCCTGACCGTCCGATCTAGGTCACCCAGCAGCCTATAAATACCAAAAAGACGGAGAGAGAAAAGGAGAGACGAAAAGCAGGGGGCTCGAGATTCCTTCCAACCTCTTTAAGTTAAGGGAACCCTAGAAAAACTATTTCTCTCTACTGTATACTCCTCCTTTATTGTAATACCCTCTTGATTATCTAATAAAATACTATCTTTTTCTTCTAGCTTGATGCTTTATTGTTAGATTCTAATCTCTATTTTTTCCTGGTAATATTAAACCCAATAATGGAATTTCTTCGTCCTCCGACTCCGCAGCATTTTTGGGAGCCAAGTTGGCAGTTGCAAATTAAGGCCGTAATGTCCACACCAGCAATCACACCAGCTCTTCAGGCGACCATCCTCCAGGTCAAAAATCCGAATAACACCAGAGCCGCAACCACAATAAAAATAGAGAGGAGGAACTACATAAGTAACCATCATGCCATCGAGTTTGCTTGGATCAATAACTGCAATATTTCTTTTCCATTTCAAAATGTATCATTGACGTATGAAACTCTATGAAAATGCCAATTCGTGATAATACTAGTTCTGCAACAACCTATACCTCCCATCCTCCACACAGCCAATGAACATTCAAGTTGTAACACAGCCGTCATTGTAAACCCGCCACCAATACGAAAGCTTGAACTAACAACAACTTCACTTGGACCAACAATCGTAGAGCCATCATCACTAGGTATGAGGTAATAATCAAACAATAATGGTTTACTCTAAAGTCTTGCAAGTCGAAGACCATTCCTCTATATTTGATATCTATTGAACAGTTCAATGCTGTGACGATCATTATTGCATCATCACTCGATTTTTTCTTCAAGGATTGGGACAAAACCAAGGGCTCGATGGTGCCGGGAAGATGAGCTGGTTGGAGGGAATAGACTACCAACTCTTTAAGTGCATACTGGTAAGACTTGTTATTCACGACAAGTGAAGGGAGGGTGAGGGATGGGATGATGGGAGGGAGAGGAGGAGTAGTGGACGAATATCGCCGCCAGGAGCTACAAACCGCCCGGAAACGGAGGATGCCGAGGTAGTCGTCTTGTAGGTAATTCACGATCATCTCCAAGAGCTCCCTTGGAAGATCGGACCACCGGCTGTAGTACTGCGGTGGAGTCATGGAGGTTTCTACGGTCTGGGGTGTACAAGGGTTTCTAGCTAGGGACTTATTCTGCAAAGGGAAAATAACTTTGCCAGTAATTTATGGGAATTATATATATATATTCTGCAAAATCAACAAGGGCTTCTTTTTTTCTTGAGAAACCAACAAGGTATTTCAAATTAAATTTTCTAAATTAGGATTATTACACTGGAGTATATATCTCAAAAGTCACAACCCGTCTCACACTACAAACAAGAACAAATTGGTTTTAACAAGTAGTCCAATCCTTAATTAGTGGAGTGTGACTTCATTTGGTTCTTACTGTGGTGCTGTCCGGTTTCCCTGGAGGACTTCTTGATTCAATGGACTTATTTATTTCCTGTTAGATGTAATAGGTCATGGTGGTTCATCATCGGTCTTGCCACTTTGTGGACAATCTAGCTTGAGAGGAATAGAAGGATTTTTCGTGGGGTTGCTGCAGATGCAGATCGCACATCACAAGTAGATATATTCCATTTGACACATCCATGATCATTTCAATTGTGGAGACTCTGAAGAATTGGAAGGGTACGTACCAGGAGAAAATTTAAGCTATTGGAATGTAACTGATCTCCTTTATTGCGTAGATGTTTCTGCTGTAACTTCTTTCACTAGTACGCAGACATGACCTGAAGTATTTATTTTCTATATTTTCTCAGTAAAGTCTTCGTTAACATAAAATAAAAATAGTCCAATCCTTAATTAGTGGAGCTGGGGTCATGATTTTATTATGTTTATATTATTATTTTACATGTTAACATTATAAGTTATTAGTAATTTTATAAGTTAATATTATAATTAACCACATTAAAATTACCTTTGCGCGATCGTTTAGGAGAATTTGAATATCTCTTTTGCGTTCAACACGATTGAGGAGTGCCTTATGAAGCTGAAGGCATGTGCTTTTGGAATAATGAAAGAGGGTCTTTATGCAGAGGACGTTCGTAAAGGATTCAGTGGTATCACTAACTCGAAGATTGAAGTAAAGAGTCTGGGTGCTCGCTGTGTTCTGCTGGTTTTTGAATCAAGGGAAGCAATGGTATCCTGCTTGAGTCACAAAAACGTATGGTGCAGTGACTTCTTTGTCCAGTTGAAAGAATGGGAGATAGGGGATGGGGCATCACATAAGGAGTGTTGCCTAAACATTTATGGGGTGCCATTGCAAGCTTGGTGTGAAGATTTCTTCAAACAGATATCCAGTCGTTTTGGAAGCTTTACTAAGTTGCTGAACGATTTTGATTCTAATTATAGTTTGGAGGTGGCCAGAGTTCTTATTAGGACCACGTTCAAGAATCCGGTGTCTCGAAGTTTCAATATTATGATCAATGACGTTGTGTATGTGATTCATGTGGAGGAGGCGCAACCATTTTTTGATGACTCTTGGATTCCATCAATTGCCGGGAATTATGCGAATGGATCTTCGGTCGATCGAAATGCTGAGAGTCCTAACGGGAAGAGCCCAGCAAGTTCCGATGACTGCTCTTCAGGTTCAGCGGCGGGCAATGAGATTCTTGGGTCCAAGGACCCTTTCGGTATTATGGACACTATCATGCGTATGGGAAAGAATAAGAGTGGCTCGGGAGGGGAGTCTTCGGACTCGAAACTCAATACCAAAAATAGTGCGCATACAGATAGGGTGGCGTGCTCGCGGGCTCCCCATGAATGTCAGGCACGATCTAACAATGTACTGGGAGGCGTGAACACCAGGGTGGAAAAGCATGCAGGGGAAGTGGATGATAGGAGCATTCACATTGATAAGGGCCTGCCCTTATCCACAGGTATTAGAAAAGGAGCTGATAATGAGTCATGTTGGCAGACTGAGCTGAGTCCAATGATGTTAAATGGCAACCAAGTTGTGAGAGCTTTTGGGCTGAAATCTTTTAACAATGGGCCTAATATAATGGCAAATCCAGTAGGGCCCAATGAACCAACTGAAAACGAGAGGCTTGAAACAGGGTCGGATGAATTGATTGATTTGTCTTTAGAAGTTTTGGGACAACAGTTTTGTGCCCTATCGGATAAGGCGAGCCTGAGGCAGAAGATGAGAGACAGCAAAATGAAGAATGTGAAAAAGACAGTGTCGATAGGGGGTGGCTCGAGGTTTACTATGTCAAGGGGAAGCTCAACCAACGGTGGAGGAAGAATCAGTAGCAATGTGCGCAATGTAGGCTTGGCAAGCTCGTCACAGGCCTATGAAGCTGTCGAGGTGCAGGGGATTTTTGAGGCAGGGGAGACCCGGGGACAGAACGTTGACGGGGAGCCCTCGTCTCAGGATTATGAAGCTTCCAAGGTGCAGAAGACTTTGGAGGTCGGGGAAATCCTCGGACTAACTGTTGACGGGGTGCCGGGAGAGATGGAGGACGCGGTGGACGCCCTCATACAAAAGGAAAGGTCGGAATGGGCATCGGCGAGGCCGACTCAATAATTCCTACATTGGTAAGCCTTTCAGTGCCAACTCAGTCCTTTATGTTTTGCATTATGTCTTGGAACGTAAGGGGTTGTGGATCCCCGCAGAAGTGGAAGTATATTAGGGAGTTAATGGGGAAGGTTCAGGCAAAGTTTATTTTCCTTTGCGAGACAAAGTGTCAGGGATGGATTTATGGTCAATATGCTCGGTTATGGAATGGCGGACCGTTTGATTTTGTGGAGGTTGCAGCTGAAGGCAATTCGGGTGGGTTATCGTTACTGTGGGAAACTGCATATTTTAATTGTTCTAGGAGGAATTCAGGAAGGAATTGGATTACGGTGGAAGGTACTGTGTAGGGGGATATACATGTGGGTGTATGCGGTGTCTACGGGCCTTGTTCTACGGATACAAGGAATGATTTTTGGAATGACCTCTCTGTAATTGTCCAGAATTCGTCAGTTCCATGGTTGATCATTGGAGATTTCAACGAAGTGCTGGTGGCATCAGAGCGACAAAGTGGCTGGATTAATTCTAGAGGCTCTCGGGCCTTGGCGGAGTTTGTCGAATCGGCTGAGTTATGTGAAGTTGAGTTACAAGGAAGATTCTTTACATGGACCAACTACAGGGCTGCAAGTAGGATTGATCGAGCATTTTGCGACCCGATGTGGTTTTCTATGTTTCCTTCCATCAAGCTGTGGGCAGAGAACAGGGGGGATTCAGATCATTGCCCAATCATTTTGTCACAGCAAAAGCTTGATTGGGGGATTAAACCATTTAGGTTTCTCAATTGCTGGTTATCGCATGAGGATTTCGACAATGCGTTGAAAGATATGTGGAGGGATGCTGGGCTACGATTTCCTGGAAAGTTTAATTTAATCAGGAAGCTGGGTTTTGTTAAACAGGCATTGAGATTGTGGAGTAAGAATGTATTCGGGAATGTGGATATGGAGATCAAAGATCTACAGAGGAATATTGAAATGCTGGATAAGGCGTCTGATAGGCGCATTTTGAGTGACGATAAGAGGAAGCAAATGTTTGTTTGGAAGGGTGATTTGCACAAGAGGCAAAGACATTTGGAATGCTTATGGAGACAGAAGTCCAGGTTTAATTGGCTAAAGCTGGGCGACAAGAATACCAGATTTTTTCACATTAATGCCTGCAATAGGGGGAGAAGGAACTATATTAGGCAAATTGAATTCAGGGGGTCAACGATGCATATGCCAAGTGAGGTGAAGAGTGCTGCCAGGGATTATTTTGCTGACCTTTTTAGTTCGCAGGCCCAAGTGCGATTTAAGTGGGGGGAGATTCCTATCAACAAAGTATCAAGGATGGAAGTGGAGTTGTTGGAACAACCGTTCACCATGGATGAGGTAAAAGAGGCCATTTGGGAGTGTGACGGGAACAAAGCACGGGGCCCGGATGGCTTCAATTTGAACTTCTACAAGCGGGCTTGGGATCTTATTTGCGGGGACCTTATGGATCTCATCAATGACTTCCACTGTAATGGTAGGTTACCAAATGGCGTCAACTGCGGCTTCATGTGTCTTATCCCAAAGAAAGTTGATGCTGTGAGTTTTGATGACTTTAGGCTTATCTGTCTCATACATGGAATCTACAAAATTATATCTAAAGTTCTTGCTAAGCGGCTGAAGAAAGTGATGCCTTCTGTGATCGGGGAACTTCAGTACGCGTTTATTGAAGGCAAGCAAATTCTAGACTGCGTTATGTCGGCTTCTGAGACGGTGCATCAGTTAAAGAGAAGGAAGGAAAAAGCAGTTCTATGGAAGTTAGATTTCCGGAAGGCGTATGATTCTGTGTCGTGGACATTCCTAATGGAGCTTATGGAAGCAATGGGGTTTGGTAAGCGTTGGATTAGTTGGATGTGGGGGTGTGTTAGCTCACCCAAAATTGCGGTGCTTTTGAATGGCAGCCCTTCCGATGAATTTGTTGCTTCCAGAGGTATTAAACAAGGAGATCCTCTCTCGCCCTTTCTCTTCAATATTGTGGCGGAAGGCCTTTCTTGTATGGTGAGGCAGGCTAGTTGTAAAGGGCTGGTTAAGGGAATTAAATTCAATGACATGGAGACAGTGCTTTTACAATTCGCGGACGACACACTTTTTTTCTCCCCTGATGACGACTGTTCCTTATTGAATTTGAAGAGAGTATTGAGATGTTACGAACTATTATCCGGGCTCAGCATAAACTTCCATAAGAGCAGCGTGTTTGGGATCAACCTGCCAAAACAGAGGACGGAAGTATTGGCCGACACTTTGCTTAGTAAAGTAGAGTTTCTGCCAATGTCTTACCACGGTTTGCCTATTGGGGCGAACATGCATCGTGCTAAAGCATGGGAGCCGGTCATCCAGAGAATTAAGGCCCGTCTAGCCAGCTGGAAAGGAAGATTTTTATCCATTGGAGGTAGGGTGACTTTAATTAAATCGGTGTTGAGCAATCTTCCCGTGTATTTTTTGTCAATGTATAAGATTCCTATTGGTGTGGCTAAAAGGATTGTTAGGTTACAGAGGAACTTTCTTTGGGGTGGTGGTCAAGATAAGAGGAGAATGTGTCTTGTGGCTTGGAATAAAATTGCCAAGCCCAAGGAGTGCGAGGGTTTAGGGATTGAAGACTTGCTAGTTAAAAACCAATGTTTGTTGTTTAAGTGGATGTGGAGGTTCGCGACTATGCAACAGCACCCTAACCGTAGACCTACTTGGTGTAGTATTGTGAAGAACACGTGCTTGGGTGAGATAGGGGCTTCTTGGCCTACTTTCAGGGACTCCATTGTTTCCACGGCATGGAGGAACATAGTTAAGGCAGGGGAGGAATCGTTTGGTGGGGAGTCATGTTTGCGTAAAAGGATTTACATGGACGTTGGAAAGGGGAACTTCTGTAAATTCTGGGTGGATAATTGGCTCCCTGAAGGTCCAATCAAAGAGCTGCACCCTCATCTATTTACTATCTCTTCTAACAAATTTGCTATGGTTGCTGAGGTGTTAATATCCGGAAGTGGCAGGGGAGTTGCGGAGTTCTCATGGCGAAGGTCATTATACTCATGGGAGATGGAAGAGATGGAACTGCTTAGAAGAAGACTGGATGCCGTGGAGCTGTGCAAGGAAAGGGAAGATGAGTGGAGATGGCGAGAGGGTGCCAAGGGAGAGTACTCGGTTAAATCTGGCTACGATTACCTTTGCAGAAATAGGAGTTTGCGACCTGTTGTGCCGTGGGTGTGGATGGGTTGTGCTCCGTATAAGGTGGAATGCTTTTTATGGTTGGCCATCAATAATGGAATTGCGGTCAGATCCATACTAGCTAGGAACAATATTATCCCCTGGGATACTGCTTTGTGTCCTTTTTGTCGCGAGCAGACAGAATCGTGTGATCACCTGTTTGTTCATTGTCATTTTGTGTGGCTGATTTGGTGCAGGCTTTGCAAATGGTGGGGAGTACTGTGGTGTACACCGGGCTGCTTAAACGAGTTATACGCGCAATGGTGGGGTATGGCAGGATCAGTGCGTGCAAGAGCTCCTTGGATGGTTCTATTCTTTAACGTCATTTGGAGTGTGTGGATTGCGAGAAACAAGTTGATTTTCGAAGCGAAAGAAGTGGATTGGGGTAGACTGGTAGATGTTATTTTTGCAAAATCACATTTGTGGTTTAAATCTTTTCATCCATCTTTTCCTTATAAGCTTTCAGCTGTGATGTTAAATTCGGAAAGTGTCAAGCTGTGGACTGGTCCTCTATGTAACCTACGGTATGTGTAGTCTTCTATCCTTGTAGCATAGTACTAGATGCAGGTTTGTGTTTTGTCAATAGAGCATGTCTCTAGACCATAGTCACCCTTCGGTTGGCTTGGTCTTTTTGTACGTTACCTATACTTATCAATAAACGTCGTATTCATCAAAAAAAAAAAAATCTACCACCCTCCTAGGTCCTAACCCTACAGCGCGAACCATATATATAAACCCTAGAAAGAAACCCTAGAAAAAGTAGAGCCCTCCATGGATCGTCCTAGTCCCTCACCGCAACTCAGCTGCTGGTCCGCCCTTCAAACCGACCTCTTGGAGATTATAGTGAGCCGTCTCGGGAATACCTATCTCGTCAGCCTCCGCTTCAGGGCCGTTTGCCGCTCATGGCGGTCTTCCACTCCCCTCCGTCCCATGATCCCGTCCCTCCGCCTCCCCGGCCAGTTGAGTGTAAATTACTCGTGTTACCATTTTGCACTCAAAGAATCCGCCGTTTATTCCCTCCAACCGGCTGTTCCGGCATGGGCGTCACCACCACACCCTTGCTCTTGAGAATCCAACCAGAGAATGGACGGGGTGATGATGTGATGGTCCTCAAATCATTGTTCTCTCCACCGCCAAAGCCAAACGAAGATGGTGGTAGAATAGTCTTGAATGTGCGAGATTTTAGAGTCAGTGAGGTGTGGTTTGATTATTTCCTTGAGTCCATTGATGGCTTACTACCCACTACACTGCCAAAAGTTGCTGTTAGCTCTTCATCAGGATTTCTTAAGATGCGCAGGGATGATGGGTTTACAGTGATCGCTTTAGTACCTAGTTCTAGAGTTATGTTGGCTATGTGGAGGATGGGAGACGAAGAATGGACTATCATAAAAGATGATCGCTTCACGAATTTTTCGTTTCATAGTGTTGTATACCACAATGAAAAATTTTATGCTTTGTCTTAAGCTTCAGGAATTTTAGGCAAG
>JAKUCV010007619.1:0-13203 GCA_028386065.3 Turnera subulata
TTATTATTACAACCCATCCGTAATAATAACCGACTAGGGACATTTAAGAATATACATATCAAATATATATATATACTAGGGTTATAAGTATGTGCAAGCGTTTATCTCATAAACGATACTTATTGGAATAACCTTAAAGTGTATGTACATGACTATAAATAAACATCCATGATTGGCTTTTTTGTGCATATTACTAACATTATTCAGGTTGGGTTGTCACAGTTCCAGCTCGGGTTTACTGTGTACGGTAAATACGGGCCGGGGTGTTTCAGTTTGGTAGCGGAGCGGGCGTTAGGTCTTGTCGGGCAGTCTTTGTGTGTTTGTTGTCTTGTTTGCATAGTTCGCTCCATTTGTTTATTATTTTATGTCATTTAGTTAGTGCATTATGGATCCAGTCGAGGGACGCCAGCTGTCGCGGAACATACACATAAGAGGTAATGATGCCATAAATAAGCGAAATTGCAAATATTATTAATAATACTGATATTTTGAGTACAAAGGGAAATGTTAATATATTGATTGCAAACAGAAATATTACATTGATATTTTATAAAAAGAGAAATAATACATTGATTTTTGATAACTTATAAAAAGGAAAATACATTTAACGGTTCGCAACGACGTTGACACGGAAGCTTTTTGCGTCACTATTGACGTTGACCGTGACTCTGTCGCTCCAAGAGAACCACATGCCGCCTCTGTCTCTCTGGCCAGGAATCTTGAACCGGTTAGCTTGAGGAAATCGGAGTGGAATCAGACCGTGATCGTCTCGTGGTTGCCATTGCGTCTCCGTCAGAAGAACCATGTTGGGCTTGTACTGGTTCTTCAAGTCCCTCAAAGTACGCGAGAATTCTTGTGCACGCCTTGCCACTCCTCTGCAGTTCCACACCAGCAGACGTACTTTTGGCCAGGTTGAAGGTAGCCGAGTCATTCTGGGTATGCTCTGGGCTGTCATTGCGAGCTGGTAGTAAGCGCCTTGCTCCACAGTTTGGCAAGTGGACTCCAAGTTGAACTCTTGAAGCCTATCAGAGATGAAGAACATCACGGAGTTTGCCGAGACGTAGTAGGAAGTCCTCAGTGTCCCATGGTCCTCTAGGAAGAACACCTCTTCCATTGGAGTGACGAAGAACCGCGACGAGTAGAGTTCATCGACAAAGACCAGGCGTGGCATTCTGCCGAGCTCGTTCGGCAGCTCCTCTGCACGTTCGTTGACCATGGTGTACGCTAGTCGATTCCTTCTGCCAAGATTGGCACCTTCGACGAAGAACACGGATGAGGGAGCAGGCATGTTGTTTGACGTGTAGTGTTTTGCTTTTCGGAATTTTGTGGTTTTGTTTGCTTAAGCGTTTTGTTTGCTTTTAAAATGCTTTTGATGATTTACACATCATCGCTCCTTCTTTTATACACCTATGGGGAGCGTGTTTATTGTTTTCGATTTTCAAGATTTTGCTTTTGAATTTTACCGTTGCTTTCATTTAATGCTTTGTTACTTTACACGTTTTTCGGACCCATGCCAGAGTTTTTCAGCCTTTTTCCATCTCTTGATTTTCTTCGCTTTGGCTACTTTGTCTTTTCTTTCCATGATCTTTCTATATTTTTCTTGCATCTTTAATCACAAGCATCCGTGACCGTTGTGGCTAGACGGATGGGACCGCACCTCGAGTAGAGTGCATGTGCGACAAGTTTACAGTTGTTGGACATCGTGGAGAGATGCGAGCTTCGATAGACGTTTTTGGCTCATGCGGAATTTTTGAACAAGTGGGTAACGTGTCTTTCGAGAGACACAGGATGCGCTCGTGATCATCGTCGTGCGAGTTAACGACACAGGACGTTCCCGTGATCATCGCTGTGCGTGTTAACTGTCGTCTTTTTCACGTGGGAACCGACGTCACCGCTAGTTGCGCGTATCACGTTTCTTGGTTCGAGGGTGTTTTCGTCCGATACGAGCATATATGGTTTTAATTTCCTTTTGGTGTTGATATTGTTAAACGAGTTTGATTTTTGATTTCTTTATGTTGATTTTATATTTATATTGTTAAGTTTTATTCTGACTTGAGATATTTAATTTTCCGTTTAACAAGAGATTTCATAACACAAGAATTTTTGATTTAAAAGAAAATTTATTTTATTTATTTTATAAGGTTTACAACAGGAGAAGAGTACTCCACGGAGCTACTTGCTTCTCTAGGTCTTTTACAATTTTTTGACATTTTCCATGTGCGGGAAGAGCTCCATGCACGCTAGTTCTATCTGCGCCACCGCCGAGCTGATCTTCTTCAGGGAGAAGTTCAGTTGTGTCAGCTTCTGTTGCGGAGTGCTGCTTCCAGCGATCGCCTTGCCCTTGCGATCTTCAGTTTTCTTGGGAGCTCGCTTCTTCCGTCGTTTTGGGGAAACGACCATGTGCTCCTGCAGGCCGACGATGTTGGTCTTAAACCGCTTCTTTGGAGGTTCATCATCGGAGCTTGTCGGGAAAGCTTTGCCGCCGATGTAGCTGTTGTTTTCGGAGTCTGAGGTTGTCCTTGATCTCAGTGGAGAGTCCATGACTGTGTGTGAGTATGCCAGTCATGAGATTTGGTATTTATAAGCGGATGAGAAGTCGCTTAAGGGTATAAGCGGTATCTCATGTTGAGGTTGGACACCTGGCAAAGTGTGCCAGAATCTTATCGTGGTAGGACCCACGGATAAGATGGAATTTCGGGGACGAAATTCTTTTTAAGGTGGGTAGTCTGTAACAGCCCGGGTAAAAATTTTGGATCTTTACCGGACTGTAAAAGTCTATTTACCGTGATTTACTGTTGAATTAATCTTGGGTAATTAATTCAAGGTAAATCGGGAGTCGTTTTTCGAAACCGAGGGTTTTCCCGCGCTCGTGATTTTCCCGTGGATTTTTCGAAACTAAGTTGGTATTTTTTTGGGTTTCGGAATTTCTCGGAAAATCACACCGAAAAATAACTAAGGAGGTATCGGTTATTATCTGGTCCGGATCGGACTCGCCCGTAATACGGACGAATTGTATTATTTGATTTCACATGCCAAATAGTGAATTTCCAGTTATTTAAGGAGAAGAGGAGCCGGTGAAGATGCAGAAGGAGAAAGGAGAAGGAAAAAAGAAAGGGAGAAAAAGGAGAGAAAAAAAAAAGAAAAGAGAGAAAAAAAAAAAAAAAAAAAAAAAGAAAATAAATCAGAAAAAAAAGAAAGAAAAAAAAAATAGGGAGGATGAAATGAAAAGGAAAAAAAAAAGAAAAAGAAAAAAAATTTCAGAATATCAGAAAAATAGGAAAAAAAAGGAAAGGAAAAGAAAATAAGAAAAGAAGAAAAAAAAAAGAAAAAAAATACAGGAGCTACAGTAGTCACCTTCCCCGCCTCGTTACTGTGCACGCGATGGAGCTCCGGCCGTCGTTTCGACTCACCGCCGCCACCAGGAGCTGCGTCACGTCGTCGCGACCTCACCCATGGCGTCGCCTTCGAGTGCCGCCGCTTCCGCCGCCCTGACGCGCGCTTGACCCGCCGAGGACCCGACGGATCTGTGTTCCTCGCACTTTCCGCCTCCTGCCGGCGACGTCGCGACAGTTTCTCGCCGCCCCCGCGCCGCTCGTGCCGCCCAGATGTCGAGGTGGTGTTCGCGTCCTTCCTCGCGCCGCCGCCGTCGTCGCCAGCCACTCGACCCGTGAGGTAAGGCCGCATCCGACCCGTTTCCTTCCCGGGTCGCGACTCCTGGGTTGGATCCGGGTTGGCTTTATTATTTTTTTAATTATATATATATATGTTTATATAATCATTTCTGTTAATTAATTTCTGAAAAAAAAAATATTATTTTGGAAAATTTCATGCAGTATTCTGGGTTCGGTTTAGGAATATATTCTTCAATTAAGGTAATTATATTTTGTTTGTAAATTAATATTATAGTTAGATTGGAAATTATATATATGCCTTGAAATTAATTTCTGGAAATTAATATGCATATTATTTTCGTCTAGAAAATTATGATTGTGGTTTATTTAAATAAATATGTATTTTGTAAATTAAAGTTAATTATATTTTGTGTTGAAAAATTAAATTGTATATGTATTTAGAAAAAAGATAAATACTATGTAAATATTTTCTGAAAATTATAAATACGTTATTATTTTCTGGAAAAATTATGGAGATTATTATTTTGGAAATTATAATTATTTGATGAAAATAAATTTTCGAATTTCTGTGTCTTTTGGATTAAGTAATAATTGATTAATAATGAATTGTGATGAGGATGTCGATCCTCGGGATTTTGGTTAGGGATGTCGATCCTACGGTTTGTTTTTAATGACGGTAATATAATTGTCACGTGGTAAGTAGAGGTACGACCGGATGGTTTGTGACTGATTTGTGGTGCCATGATCTGGGTTACTTGTGATGGGCAGGTTGATGCCGGTTTGATTGGAATGTTGATCCCGGGTTCTTTTTGATCTGGCACCAGGAACAGGTTGATAACCTGGTACGACCCTAGCTTATCCGTGACAGGGCCCGGAAAGATAAAATTGGATAATTGGATTTTTATTGAGTCTTTTCGACTTGGGTCGAGTCTTTTGGTTTGACTGTTATTTTTGGCCTTGAGTAATTTTTAGTGTCCATATTGATCGTCTTTCCATTGTCGTGAGCACTTCGGACTCACCCCTCACCTGCGGGCTTTCATCCCGTAGGATGAGTTGTTTCATGTACAGGCTTGGTGCATTCCAGACAGGCTGCAGCGATATCCCTTGGACAGGCTTGGATCCATAGTTTGCATGTGTCGCACACAGTGTTAGTGAGTATTTAAGTCTTCCGCTGTGCATGTTTTCACTATTATTGGGCCGGGATTTATTATTTATGATGTTTTACTATTTTGGGCCGTTGGGCCGAGTTATTGTTGTATACACTGTATGCTGGTCTTATTCTGGTTGGGTTGTCACAGTTCCGGCTCGGGTTTACTGTGTACGGTAAATACGGGTCGGGGCGTTTCGTTGTTGGCCGGCTAAGCCGCCTTTGTCGGGTATAGGTTGTGAATTAAAATACTGTGCAAGTGAGTCCTGTCTAGGAGTCTGGGTTTTAAGTGAACCACTATTCCTCCAGTCTTTCCTGGGGATTTATCTTGGAATGATAATTCTGTCTAAGGAGATAGGCTAGGCCATCTTTTCTGGGAATTATCGAATCAGTTCAATTCACTAGTTTGTTGTAGTGGGGAATTTACCGGAGTTTCCCCAACAATGGTCTGGCAGGGTTTTGGATAGGCAAGATAAGGAAAGGGATTGGTATTGTCTTATCCATTCTGAATGGACAAAGGCTCTATCTATCTTGGTGGCAGTACGAGAATTTGCCCAAGTGTAGTTCTTTCGAGAGAGGATTCTCTAAAAGACAACAAGACTGAATGAAGTCATTAAACTTTTTCATGTTCCTTAAGCTTGATTTTGATCCTTTTCTTTCTTCAGGGACCAGGACTTCATTGAAATCCCCAATGGCAAGTGTAAGAGGTGGGAAAGAGTTAATGAGGTTTGAGAGAGAGTTCCAAAGGGAGTGTCTATCTTGTGCATCATTTGGTCCATAAACGTTTATGATTCTACAAGAGAATGATGAGTGTATGTAAGAACCTTCAAGAGAGATCCAATTTTCACCTTTTTGAAGAGGGGAAGACTTGAAAAGGCTGCTGTCCCATAGGACAATAAGGCCCGAGAGAGACCATTTGAGTCAACAGAGGCAAAATTGAGAGATGGGGAGTTCCAAATTTTCCTTGCTAAGTGGGAATTTGTGGAAGGCGTTTTTGTTTCTTGAATACATATCACGGAGGGAGAGTATTGTCTTGTGATTTTACGGAGGTATCTCTTCTTGGCTGATGATCCCAAGCCCTTACAATTCTATGAGATGCAAGAGAACATTGGGGGTGGGCTAGTAAATATGGGTAGGAGGGATTAACAAACTTTGAGGGTGGGGTGATCCTCAGAGCAGCTCAATTCCTTTATTAGCTACTCTTTTGAATATCCTTTAGTGAAGCCAAGGATCTCACCGACTTTCCAGATTAATTCTATTTCTTGCTGTGATTGATCACCAGAAGGGATTTTGGGGTTGTGTAGGGATGAAATGAACTAGAGCGAGGGGGAATGTCGTTTGAGGGTCGATGGTTTGTAAAGGTTGTGTCTTGGTTAGAGGGTTGTGGTTCAGGAGCGAGAGAAGGCTGTTTTTGTTTTCTGTGACGCTTGGGTTTTTGCGGTTTTTATTGGGTTGGGATTTTGGAAGATGGGAAGGCTAAAGTTGGAGAGATCTTTTCCTTTTTGGATCTATTTTTTTCAGCCTGTTTAATTTGATGAGGTGCACCAATGGCATGTCGTCAAGATCAATGCTTGGTGTAAATTGGGGGGAGTGATTTGAATTCATGGGTGAGTTTATTTTTGGTGATTGGTCAGAGGAGTAAACATGGGGAGACAAAGGGTTGTCAAGCTTAGGAAGTTGTGATGGAGAAACAGAAGGAGACTTAGGAGAGTGGCTGGAGGACATAGAATTTGAGGGGGCTTTTTGATTATCGTGAGGAGTTGGGGATTACGGGTTTTGAGGGCTGCTGATTGGAGAGGATTCAAACTGTTTGTTGGTTTCAGAGCGAGTAGGTGGCGCATTACTATCTGTTGATTTTTCTTTGCAGTTTTCCTCTTCTACCAAGTGATCTGAAGAATCACTACCGGGAAAACCCCAAAAATGGATGCTTTCATCTGAAAAAAATACTATCACCATCTGTGATTGGGTTTTCAAATATGATGAAATCAAAGAGTTCACCGTCGACACTAATCCTCCGAGTAAAATTTAGGTGTCTCCTTTGGTTAGTACTTAGTACAAATGAGAATCTTTGCACATTCAAAAATAATTTCTCAGCTCTCAACCCATCAACACCAATAAACTTGCCAAAGTGACTACTAAAATTGATGAAATATTCTTTGTCCCATACATGCAGAGGGATACCATAACATGCGGGCCATGTGAATCTTTGGTTAGAAACTGACTTAGGTGTCCAGGCTCTGATGGAGTCGAAATGAGACGCCAACAAATCCTGATTCTCCATAATTGCCGACTCCATAATTTCTGAGACTTAAAGGATAAAAGGACCATATCACTTCCCATCAAGAGAATTGATTCACAAGGAAATCCTTGACTAAAGAGCTCATCATGGAGACTGGGGAAAATGGCGTCTTTCGAAAGAAATCCAACAGCGCATTTTTTTTTTTGATTCTAATCGAGACTTTATTGATCAAAAAGAAAATATTTACAGTGTAGTTGGTAAGGAAAGCCTAACAACATGGCCAAAATTCAGAAGCAGAGAACAAGACAAAACCAAAGGAGTACTGCATACGGGGAGAAACGAACTCCGCGTATGTAAACAAGTTCAGGAGTACTGTATGCAGATGCGCTTGGTACTGGTCCATGATTGGAAGCACTCGAAGGAGGAGAGAACCATGCTGGAGCTATAAGGGAATTGTGGGACGCATAGGAGCAAAAGACAGCCCTTCTGTGAGAAAGGAGTAACCCACCCGAGTAGTATACACCCCCGAAGCATCACTCGACCACGACCACGCGTCCTCACGACCAGACACTAGCAACACCTCATCAACAGCGGCCTGAATCGCCATGCAATCGCCTCCACCAACGTTGTTCACCATCCATATTCAGACGAGAAGATGACATGGTAGCCAAGAAGACCTCCTGGTTTGTGCACAACAAGAACATATGGGGAAACTGGTCCTTGAGGCAACCAAAGACCGACCAAGGATCTCCCCAGAAACTGACGTGGGTACCAGCTCCAACATGCAAAGCCAAACCATCCCCTAATATAGTACCATCACACCCAGCTACAAGGCAACTTTGAAGGACGCTCGACCAAATTGGCCAAATCCGAGACAAAGCCAAGGAGGGAGTGAGGGAGGAAGACGACTGCACACACTTTACAGCAATAAGACGATGCCACAACCAGTCCTCATGCACATGAAACCTCCAAAACCATTTAAAGAGTAAACTGCTATTCTTGGATAACAAGTTTTGCACACCCAGACCCCCTTTAGACTTAGGGAGTGTGATCTTGGACCAAGGTACCAGGCACAAACGCTTCTTACCAGAGGCCCCACCCCATAGAAAATTCCGTTGGACTTGTACTAGGGAACGTGCCACTACATTTGGAATTCTAAACATGGAAAGGAAATACTGAGGTAGAGAAGCCAAAACTGCTTTGATGATTACCAGGCGTCCTGCAAAAGATAAGAATTGCCCTCTCCATGATTGTAACCGGGTCTTAAACTTCTGTATATCTGGCTACCAATGTTTTCTCAACCTCATATTAGCTCCCAAAGGAAGACCCAGATATGTGAAAGGGAGCTGTTCCGTTTTACAGAATAGAGCGTCTGCAAAAAGATTAGTCTTCGGTAAAGTAATATGGATTCCCGCCCAACCACTCTTATGATAGTTAATACTCAGACCAGAGAGCAACTCAAAGCAGCATAGAACATGCTTTAAGTTTAGCAGAGAAGTCATATCCGCCGGTTGGAAAAAGATAGTATCATCTGCAAATTGAAGTATAGACAAGGATAGTCCATGAACAGTAAAAGGTGCAGCCAAACCTTGGGAGATAGCACGATTGATGCAAGAAGTGAGGCACTCCGCAGCTAGTAGGAAAAGGAAAGGGGAAAGGGGGTCACCTTGTTTAAGACCTTTATGTATAGCAAATTGAGGGGAAGGTGAACCATTCACCAGAATAGATAAGGTTGAGGACTCAAAACAAACAGGAATCCAGGAGCACCATTTGGAGCCAAACCCCATACTCTGCTTCACATCAAATAGATATGGCCATGACACGGAATCATAAGCCTTCTTGAAATCGATCTTCCAAAGAACTGCTCTCTGAGAAGACCTCTTTAAAGAATGGACAACCTCAGAAGCAACCATAAAGCAGTCCAGAATGTTCCTTCCAGCAATAAAGGCGGATTGAGTTTCACTGATAAGAGTTGGCATAACAGGGATAATTCGGGCAGCCAGGATCTTAGAGAGTATCTTATACACCCCATGGATAAGAGTGATCGGCCGGAAATTATCAAATCCCGTGGCTTCCATTTTCTTTGCAACAAGAGTTATGTAAAGCAAGCAACCCCTTTCGGCAGGATACCCTCAGAGAAGAAAGAATTCGCAAGAGCAAAAAGATCATGCTTAATCAGGTCCCAACACTTCTTATAGAAAGAGAAGTTGTAGCCATCTGGTCCAGGGGCCTTAGAGCTATCACAGGCCCACACGGCTTCTCTAACCTCTTTAATGGTGACCGGCCTTTCTAAGTTATCAGCTTCCTCCAGAGAAATAGAATTAAAATTCAAGCTGCCGAGTTTTAGTCTATGGGCAACCGTCTCATCATATAAAGAAGAAAAGAACCTAGACGCTTCCTCCTTAACAGTGGTTGGATCCGCGACAATCGCGCCATCAACAGGAACGGAGTGGATACCCTTTTTCCTCCCCTTATGGCATGCTGTGACATGGTAGAACCGTGTGTTACGATCCCCCAGCTTACTCAATTTGACACGAGCTTTTTGCCGCCACAAAACACTAACTTGTTTCGATTTCAGATGTAGAGAAGACTGGAGAGAGGCTAGGTCCATCCACTCCTCAATAGTGAGCTCTCTTTCCTCGGCCTGAAGATCAAAAGCTTCCACTTGTGCTTGCAAGGATTTTCTCTTCAACCGTGAAATTCCCAAAAATAGTTTTATTCTAATGGGATAGAGGACCCTCAAGCGACCCAACTTCTTAAAAAAGCAAAAATCACCCGGGAATTCCACCTCTAAAGGCTGCCACAGATTAGTAAACACCTCCATGAAATTCGGATGTTCCCACCAGCAGTCTTGAAACTGGAAAGGCTTGAACCTCAAATTAACTTGCTCTTGTGATAAGATAAGTGGCCAATGATCAGACCCACCCCGGTTGTCAGTTTTGAGGGAGAGTGTAGGGACCAAAATATTCCATTCAGGTTCTGCCATTGCCCTATCGATCCTGCTAGCCGAGATGGAGTTGGCCCAAGTGTACCGTCGGCCCTCATGGAAAAACTCTTGCAAGTTCATAGAAGTCATAAAGTTCCTAAGTGCGTCCGTACTGCGACGATACAATGTATCCTTTTTGCGGTCATGGGAATATAGTGTCTCATTGAAGTCTCCATCCAGAATCCACGGTGATGAGAATGACGACTTCAGGGAGATAAGTTCCTCCCAAAGCTGTAACCGATCTGCGGAAGCCACATGAGCATAAATACAGCAAATAGACACTACCACATCAGAGCCTACAAAGCAACCTTCAATGATAATAAAGTTCGAGGAAGATGATCTCCTAGAGCGAACAAAGCTTGCTGCATCCCACATAAACAACATACCACCCGAAAGCCCCATAGAGTCCACGGTAAGGAGATCAAGGGAGGGAGGGGACCAGATTCTCCTACACCAATGCTCAGATAACCGCTGTAATCGGGTCTCACACACAAAAAGAAAAGAAGCTTGATAAGTACGGATTAAAGAACGGACATGTCGGTGTTTTTCAGCCGCCGAGAATCCTCTTGAATTCTAGAAAATGATACTAAACATAAGAATGAGATAAACTCCAATTCTGTACCTCCTTTTCAACCATTGCAATTGTCAGCATATTCACTGAACTGGGGTCCGCCGAACTATCCCAACCAAGAACATCCCCAACTAGTGCGGTGGCAGCATCCTCTTGTTCTGCAGATAGCGACCGGGTGGAGTCTGAATCCGATGAATAACCTCCCCAACTCATAGTATCCCTCCTTGGTATGGCCTTCGGTTTCTTCCTAACTACCACACGTCGATGTTGAATAGCCACTGCTAAGGCCTGCTCCTGGGCCTCAGTGTTAGCCATTGAAGAACAAGGAGAGGTGGAAGAATAGGAGTTTGAAGGGTCAGTTAGGGTCTTGGAAGAGTCAAAGAGGGTCTTAGAGGAATCCGACACAGAGTGCGACCTCGATACACTAGAGGGGCTGTGTTGGGTGTGGCGTGGACTCTCGTTTGTTTTCAGTGATGACTGGGTTGGCGTCCTCACTGGCAGTGTGTGCTACAAGTAGGGATGGCAATTGGGTAGGGTCGGGTAGGGTAAGCAAGACCCAGACCCGGACCCTTAATCAAATCGGGTAGGGTAAGAATGGTCTAATTATGAATCGGGTAGGGTAAAGTTTAAATTTTTTGCCCAACGGGTAATATGGGTCTGGGTAAGGGTACACCCGCTAAGTAAAAATCAAGTTCTAATTAAAAACATAGCCTACAATTATTAAATTAGCATTCATGAAATATGTTCCAAGTTAAAGCATAAAAATTTAAAAAATAACAAGAAGTTATTTTTTCTAAAAAAAAGTTATTATTATTAAATAATATAAAAATTAGAATCTTATAATAATTGAAAAATATAAATTAATATTGAATGCTTATTTTCTTCTTCTATATTATTGTCATAAACAATTATTGGATAATTATATATTAATGTTCCTTTAAAGACAAAGAAAAATTATAATAACATAATATTAGTTTAGGGTTGTAGAGCACGAAATTTCAATAGGCTTAGGAGGAGGTGAACATAGAAAAAGAAGAGGAGGTGAGTGGAAAAGAAATAAAGAAACAAAAAAAAGAAACTAAGTTGATTTTTATATTACGATTATAGATTTTAGAATATTATATAGATAGGGTCTAACGGGTAGGGTAAAACCTAGACCCTAACCTAGACCCAGACCCTATTCGGACCCAGTCAACTCGGGTCCGGGTAATACCCTACCCTTTTTTTACCCTGTCAAAGTCGGGTAATACCCTACCCATAAAAGCGGGTGTCAAGTGGGTATCGGGTAGACCCGGAAAAATTGGCATCCCTAGCTACAAGTGGGTCAATGGAATTGTGGGTGGTTATGGGCCTTCATAGCCCGATGGCCAAAGCTATAGAAGTCGGGCCCAATGGCCCCTGTTCTGGCTTTGAAATCTGTTTTGAACTCCCTGGTCCCCTGTCATAAACACACTGATTTGAAGGAAGAGGAAAAAGTTGCTCAGAGATTCGCGCCATCATCATTATTACGGTCCCGTACGTTTCCTTTTGTAGAGCAATTCTGAATAATTTGCATTAAACCAAACGGGTCCTGTGATTCCGCCTCTGTCCCCGCCACCAATTCTGCGGGCTTGGCTTTTTAGATTTAAAAGATGGGAGTTTTGCTGGAGTATGGGCGACATGAGGGTTTATGGGATTGGGAGGATATTTGACTGATTGAATTTTCAAGTTGGGGGTGGAGAGTCGAATAGAGGAGAGTTTTTTTTTTTTTTTTCTGGAGAACCTCAAGGTTAGTGGTGTTATCAAAGCTGATGAATCCAAACCGATTACCAGCCTTGTTACGCCTAAAAGGTATGTGGATGTTGCTGATGTTTTTCAAGGGGAGGAATAGTTTCCTCAACCAAGTTTTACCTGCATTTGGAGGAATGTTGTCGACGTAAAACGTTTCGGATGAAGGAGGATTGGAGCGATTGGGTAACTGATGGGGGTGAGTGCTCTCCCGAAGAACAGTGTGGGGATGGGGAAAAGAATTTGAGGGCTTTGGGAATTTTGTGGGTACTGACCAGATTTGGGTGTGTGGGGTTGAAAAGCCATGGGCGCCGGTGGAGTGACTGTAATATGAGTTTGGGTTAGGGAGTCTTTGGAAATCTGGGTAAGTGTTAGTGCCTGCAGAAATGGGGTTGGGATATTTTTTATGAGGGAAGGTTTTTGAAGAGTGGGTTAAGAATGGTTGGGGGCGATGAAGGTTTAGATTGGGTGTGAGAAGGGTAGGGGAGGGGAGTGTTAGTAATATGCCCAAAAGCCAATCATGGATGTTCATTTATAGTCATGTACATACACTTTAAGGTTATTCCAATAAGTATCGTTTATGAGATAAACGCTTGCACATACTTATAACCCTAGTATATGTATATATATATATTTGATATGTATATTCTTAAATGTCCCTAGTCGGTTATTATTACGGATGGGTTGTAATAATAAGTTAAGACTAGCGTATGTTGAGAATTTATATGTGATATGAATTCTACATACGGGTACAAGTTGGAGAACTTGTGGACTGGACCGACCCACATAAGAACACTACATGGAACGTATATGTATGTCATTAGTGTTTCTTAATGATGTGATTGTCCTCCGACCTGAGAT
>JAKUCV010007620.1:0-15113 GCA_028386065.3 Turnera subulata
TGTTTCTCTTCCAAAACCTATCCCTCATACTATACGAGAAGCAATCAAAGGCTGGTTCATCACTGCCACAAATCGGCTTGTATCCTCCCTTCCCTTCATCACTGGTACTGGAGGAACGCCTCCTCCCACCGGAATCCCCGTAATCCTCACCGGTATCAGCTCCCACTTTGCAGCCCCCACCCTTGCCATACAAAGTAAGACATTTCAACGAAACCCCCCTCGCATCATCCTCCTCTTCCTCTCCTTCCCCTCTACTATGACCCTTCTTCCTCAACTTCTGACTAACACTCCTCGCCAGCCGTTGAGGCACGGTCAATTGCAAGGCCTCGAAATCACGACGAACAGATCCCTCCCCGGTCAGCCGCTCAGACAACATCCCCACCCTCTAGCTAACAACGCTTCCAGCTGGCAAAAGCTTAAGCCCATAACTAGGAAACCTTAAACAACAACAAACCCACCAGTCTCATATGCGTTCTCATCCAAAACAAGATAAAAGAAGCGAACTTTTCCATTACAGGAACGCAGAGTCCTACAAAAGTCACAAACTTTCCATAAATAAAACACGACTAGATACACACATGACCTCCATATTAAACAGATCCACAACACCCAATTTCAAACAAGGAAAAAGGTACCCAGATCCTATACTAAAGAAAGCACCAAAACAACATCAACGCAAATATAGAAAAACACAAAGCAAAGATTAGATTTTTGCAGAGCTCAAAAAAGGCAAGTGATTTTGTACTTACATTGCGGGTTGATTTTTAAGGTGGAGAGAATCCGGAGGAGGAAACTAAAATGTGGGATTTGCAATGTTTAGACAAGAAGAGGCGATGAGGAAATGATTTTTCATGATTGTTGTTATTACAAGAGGGAATGCGATCGGTGACGGGAGGGGGGAGTTGGGTACAGATCGTGATTGATGATGATGATGATCCTGTAATGAAATGAACAAAATATAATCTATACTAAAAACCCAAAAGCCAAATTAGTTAGTGCGGGTTACTGTGTCTGGGGGGTTGTTGGTTGGTCTGCATTTAGTAGAGTGACACCCCACTTGTCCCCCCCAGTATATTTATAATACTAATAGACTATTTCTTATTTTCTCAACGGGAAGACTTCTTTTTCATTTTTTTTCTTCTTTTTTCAAGGCCATCATATCATGTGTGTTCATGATTGTTTCTCTTGCAAAAAAGTGTTAGGACGAATATCTATAAAAAAATACAATATTTTGTTGCAAAATTTTTGTATTGGTCGCTCTTTTTTATTAAACGAGACAGACACACAGAATAATCTTTTTATTGATATGATTTTTTGTTTTTGCTTTTTGTGGGTATACACGATAGATAGATAGATGGAGAGGTGAAAGGCTAAAAAGTGAGCCGTCAGTCACCTTCAATCTTTGTTTCTTTCTTCCGCTTTCCGATTTGTCATTCTCCTTTTCACACGGTTCAGTCTATTCTCTTGTCTTTTGTAGTGTGGGGATTCTTTTTTTTTTTTTTTGAATCTGGAAAGATATATTGAATAAAACAAGATACATCAGGTGGGAGTAAAACTCCTAGCATTACAGCTATCAGATAAAAGCGTCTCCCTGACCACATCAGGAGGGTCATGCATGGACGCGTAGCCTACCACGAAATCAAAGGCTAAATTGGCTATGGCATCAGCACAAAAATTAGCCTCTCTAGGTACATACATAATATTGATAGATCAGCTCTTATTCAAAAGGGAGCCAATCTCACGAACCAGTCCATCCTTCTCTCCACTTAAATCACTTGTGGATGTAATCCAGTCAATAGCCGCTGCAGATTCGGTTTCCAGAACGACATGCGAATACCCAGCATTCCAAACATGTTGGAGCCCAGCAGAATACTCCAAAGTTCCGCTCTAATGGGAATACATTGCCCCAATTTTGCACCAAACCCCGACAGCCAAGCACCCTCATGGTTTCGTAACACACCACCTGCAGTAGCAATGCCGAAATCACCGCTCTATTCTCTTGTCTTTTGTAGTGTGGGGTGGGGATTCTTTTTGAAGGAATGAGTTTTTGTTTTTTTTTTTTTCTTTTTCCTCAAGAGTTGAGTTATTACTATTTTTTTTGTTAAAGCTAATTACTACTACAACCGTAGGATCCGGACTTCCGGAGTTTGATTCTCGAGGTGGAGTGGTGCCTTGTGTTCCTTTTTTTATGTTTTTTTTCATGAGATATATAGTAACCGTGGCGGTCTGCTGACTGTCAGCCTCACTGCATTTGTGGAGATTTTTTTATAAAAAAAAAACCAACGTGTGTTAAAATGCCAATTTTCCATCACGCCAAAATAGTTCCAAAAATAGGTTTTTTTCTTTTCTCTCCTCTCTGTGAGAAAAATCTTAGATCTACAACTTGGGGCTGCCGCCGATTTTCTTCCGGCCGTGAGCACCCACCAAAATTTCTTTCAACTAGCTTGTTTTTATTTTTGTTTTTAGTTTCGTTGGTTTACTTCCGCTTTTGTGGGTTTTGTCTCACTTTTTGTGAGTTGTTTTCTCTCCTTCTGGCGTTTTCTCACTTTTTTGGTGTTTCAGATAAGACTATGGGAGCCAAAGTTCATGGAGGAAGATTCGATTTGAAGAACGATTCTCTATGTGCTACAGAAATTTACCAACAAAGGGATATTTTCCCCCACAGGTATGTCTCAAATTTACCTGTTGGCATGGTGGTTGCTGCACGGACCATACTGGATCTGGATCTGATGCTCGCGAGAGTAGAGTCGCGAGTGGTGTGCCTTTGTAAATCCTCTATTGAAGGAGAAAAATCACGTTGTGTATTTTTATGTAGTAGGTTTTGTTAGATTTTTCTTATGCTTTTGCTATATTAGATCTTCAGAAAATCTGTTTATATGAATGAAGAATGCTCTTTTCCTCAAAAAAAATGCTAATTTTCCAATTATAGTCTCAATTTTGTACTTGCCCATCCATATCCATATATATACTACTAACATAAATGTTGAATTATTCGTGTGTTGGGGTACTATTCTCTATCCATTCTTTTTTAGCTTTTTTGAACTACCATGGGTATCACAAGCAGTTAATCCTGGAGGCACTACTAGTACTAGTGTTACTGTTAGATTTTTTTTTTTAAAAAAACTCCTAACTTGATTCTTGTTATGATCGCTACCGTGTGTGTATTGTGGGTGTTATAAGTGACACTACTCACAAAGCCAAATCATGAAAAGGAAAGAATTGTTAATTTGTTATGAAATGTTGAAATGTCGGGGACTTTATCCAAGGTGGAGCCTCAATACTCAGCGAATATGGCGAAATGTGTGATGCCCTTAGTTGGTTTTCGGGTAAATGACATTTTTTTGTCATCGTACCACCCGCTTAATAAAAATTTGGTATTTGTACTCGTTTTTTGGGATTTTGTTCACTGTACCTTGTTAAATTCAGAGATTTTAGTACCCAGACCTCACAAGTGCCATGTGTCAACGAGTGATTTGTTGATGCTTTCATGTGGGACCCATCCAAGTCGGGTCGTACCCACCAAATCCGGATTGGATGGGTCCCACTGTGGCGGGTCGACCCGCACGCCATGTCCAGCTCCTGCACTCACCTTGCAGTGGCGGTGGCGCAAGGTTGACGGGCGAGGGCGGCTACTCGACGGCACGAAAGAGGAAGCGCGAGGACAAGGCGAGACGACGGCAGGGAGGGCGGCGACGAAGAGGGGCGTCGCGGCTTGTGAGTTCCTCTCGGCGGCAGCGTCGCGTGGAGGAAGAAGGAAGAGACGGCGGTGGCAGTGTCGTCCTGAGGTTGCAGCGGCGGCAAGAAGAAGTGGCAGGGAGGAGATAGTGGTCGGGCTCGGTGGAGGTGGCGGCTCGGTGGTGTCGGGCCGTGGAGAGGAGGAAGAAGAGAAGAAAAAGAAGAAGATGGGATGGTGGGGTTGTTGCCAAAACGGCAACGCGTAGGTGATGGGTGTGTGTTTTGTTGTTGTTGTTTTTTTTTTTTATAAGGGTTTATGCTTGGTTTGAGGAAGGCAGTGTGTTGGGTGCAGGAGGAAAAGGCAAGATGAGCTAACTGGGTTTCTTTTGCAGGTGATGAGCAGAGGAAATGAGAGCTCCTTTTATAGGCAGACATGGGTGAGGTGTGAGCAAGAAGATGAAGAGGTATGAAGGGGAAGATGATTCCTTCCTTCCCAGGGAAGGAGAAGATTGACGGGAGCAAACGTCCCGGTGAAGAAGAAGCTTCATGGCGGCGGCGTGAAGATGGTGCATGCGTGTTATGCACTCTCAACCGGGTATCGTCCGGACCAGCAAATAACTAAAATACCCACCTTACTTTATTTCCGGTCCGTTCTTTTAAGGTTATACTTGACTTTTCTTAAGATTCCTGGACTTGAAAAATACTAACTTTGTCCGCAAAATCCGCAAAGAAATCTAGAACGTGGGGCAAGAGTCGGTTTTGGAATCCGATGTACAATTTACCTTAAAATAATTTCCTAAGATTATTTTATATGGTAAATTACTGTAGAAAGTCTTTTTATAGTCCCGGTAAAATATGAAATTTCACCCGGGCTGTTACAACATAAGTGTTATATTTATCAATAATAGTTTTTAAGAATTGTTGAAAAATTAATCATACATTTTTGTCATTAAAAAAGGTTTTCTAAATCAAATTTTCTTCACATTCTCTTAATAGTAATATTCTTTTTTTTTTTGTTCAGTCTAAAGCCCAAGGCACCTAATCTACCCCTACCCCATCCTAAACCCCACCTAAATAATCACCCATACCCGAACTTGAACCCAGGTGGCCTCCGTGGACGGAGGACTTAGATGCCAACCCGACCAAGAGGTTGAAGGCCTCTTAAATGTAATATTATTGTGTTTAAAATTTTATATTAATTCTTAGTCCTCCTAATATCTTTCATTTGCTTACTTATATATCCTTTTCTTTTAATGATTACAAATTTTATTTCCTATATAACTTGAGAATATCATTATTTAGTAATAAATATTTAATTTTTTTCTATTTTAACACTCTCATATTTTATATTGATTTTAGATTTATCTATAATAATTTCTTGTAGGATTTTTTTATCTTTTTAATTCTTAAGTAAAATTTTTTATTACTTTAGAATACCATTATATAAGGGTGAATATTGAGTGAATTTATTTTCTATGATTTATCATTCATATAAATTATTTCTATTTCTATTTATTCTTTAAAATTTATTTTTTTATTCACTTGTATTAACATCTTTTATTTTAACTTAATTTTTTTAAAAAATAATATTATTTATTTTTAATAACATATGATTTTTGTAAAAATTTAGATTAATTCTCAGTTAATTTTCGAAAGTCATTATAGTTTTTTCTATAATATTTTAAAGCCTAAATTTCTACGATATGTAATTTTTTTACGTATATGTTGGTTATTTTATTATTTTAAAATTACACTATTCTAATTGGCAGTTTTATAAAATATTAGAATTCTTAAACATAATGATTTTATCTTTAGAAAAGTAATTTTTTTTTAAATTTTCTACAATATACAAAATCAATAATATTCTATCATTTATTTTTTATTCAAATCTTTTTATAAATTTCATGATTATTTTAATATTTATTTTTTATTTATTTTTATTTCAATATAAAAAATATATATTAATACGTTGATTTTACGAGAATCCTTCTTTATTTTTTGGTAAAAATTTTTATAATTACTTTTTATAAATGCTTAACTTTTATATTATCTCCTTTGACACGTCATTGATTATTTACTTATTTTCATATTATCCTTAAGGAGATTCATAATATGTTAGAATTCTTGAAAAATAAGTAAAAAATAATTTTTGAAACGCCTCGACCCGTATTTACTGTACACAGTAAACACGTGCCGGAACTGTGATGACCCAATCAAACAAAGCCCAGCATACAGTGTATACAACAGAAACTCGGGCTCAACAGCCCAAAATAAAAACATCAAAAACAACATAACCGGCCCAATGGCCCAACAATAGTAAAAATAATGCACAGCGGAAGACTTAATAACTCACAAAACACTGTATGCGACACTGTCCGAAGTGCTCACCGACGAAAGATAGACCATCAATATGAACACTATAAATACTCAAGGTCAAACAGTAATAACCGCCAAACCAACAGACAAGACCCAAAACCGGTCCAAGACCAAAAAGACTCAAATAAAACCCAATTATCCAATTTTATCTTTCCGGGCCCCGTCACGAATAACTAGAGGTCAGACCTGGTTATCAACATATTCCGGGTGCCAGACCAAATCCAGAGAACCCAGGGATCGACATCCCAAGAATACGAACCCAGGGATAGACATCCCAAAAATAATCACGGGATAGACATCCCAAGCATAGACATGCTTATCACAAGTAACCCAGGTCAAGGCCACCACGAAACAGTCTTAAACCATCGAGTCGTACCACTACTTACCACGTGACAATTATGTTACCGTCATTAAAATCAAATCCTAGGGATCGACATCCCCAACAAAAATACCGGGATAGACATCCCATCCAAAATACCAAGGATCGACATCCTTGTCACAATTTATTATTTAATCCTTTATACTTAATCCAAAAGACACAGAAAATCAACACGGGGATAAACATCCCAAAAACCAACATGGGATAAACATCCCGACCACAATCACAACAAATGCAACCAACAACAATGCAATAAACATCAAGCACAATAACCGAGTAATACAGGCACATATTGAAGGAAATCCATCCTCACCTTGGCCGATTACTCAACTTCGGAAACAATGACCGGTCCGACGCCGGCTCCTCGGGAAACTGCGCGATTTCCAAACCTATACAGCAAAACCATATATACACATAAATGCACATAATCGGTATGCTATGATGCCAATACTGCGAAATAATCCCATCCCGATTATATATCTGTTATTATTTCCATTTACCGAAAATATAATACCGTACGTATATCCGAATATAATTTTGGTACCATACTTTAATTAAAACTCTTTTCAAAATATTTTCATAAAATAATTATAATTTTCCAAAATAATAATCATCATAATTTTCCAGAAAAATAATAACCTATTTATAATTTTCAAAAAATATATAGTATTTATCTTTTCTAAATATATATAGTAATAATATTTTCCAACACAAAATATAATTAACTTTAATTTCCAAAATACATATTTTTATACATATACCACAATCATAATTTTCCAAACGAAATAATATACATATTAAATTTCCAGAAATTATTTTCAAGGTATATATATATTTTTCTAAATATTATTAGTTTTTCTCCAAAACATAACTTAATTATTTATCAAAGTAAATATATTTATATTTTAATAAAAATACCAGAGTTAAATTGGCAATAATTTTCTCAAAATAAATATATAATTTTTTTCCCAAAATTATATACCAGATCATTAATAAATAAATATATACATAAATTTTTTTTAAATTAACGGACTGGGCCATGAATAGTGTCGGCCCAGACCAAGGCAGCAGGCCCGAAGCACAGGCCCGCGCCCAAGACCCGGCCCAACACTACACAGCCCAACCCAGCATCTAAACCCAACCCAGGAAGAGGACCCGACCAGACGAAACGGGTCGAACGCGGGTCGCGGGTCTCACCTCGGGTTGCAGCAGCTGGCGACGACGGCGGCGGCACGACGCAGCGCGAGGAAGGCGTCACGAAGCGCGGCGCGAGGCGGCGACTCCATAGGCGGTGCAAGCTCGGCGCGACGACGGCAGGAGGCTGAGCAGCGGCGTGGAAAGCTAGATCCGCGGGTCTGCCGACGGGTCAAAGGCCACTGACGGCGCGTCTCACAGCGGGGACGGGAGGAGGCGACAGCGTCGAGGTCGCGTCGGCGGGACGAAGCTCCTGGTGGCGGCGGTGGCACGAGACGCGGCGGGGAACGGCTTCGCGTGCACAGTGGCAGGGCGCCTCCGGGGTGACGGTAATGTTCCTCCTCTCTTTTTTTTTCTTGTTCTGTATTTTCTTATTTTCTTCTTTTCTTTCTTCTATTTTCTTCCGATTTTCCTTTTGTGTTTTTCTTTCTTTCTTTTTTTTTTTCTTTTCCTCTCTCAGTATTTTTTTCTGTTTTCCTTTTTTTTTTCTATTTTTCTGTTTTTCTCTCTTTTTTATTTCTTTTCTTTTCTTTTTTTTCTCTTTTTCTTTTTTTTTCTCTTTTTTTCTTTTTCTCTCTTTTTTTTTCTTTTTCTTCTCCTCTTCCTCTCTTCTTCCTTTCTTCCTCTGCTTCCTTTCTTTTATAACCGGCGATGATACTGTGAAAATACTGTGCGTCATGTGATCATCCAATAATGCAGCTTGTCTGCATTATGGAGCGAGTCCAGTCCGGACCAGAAAATAACTGATATCCCTTTAGTTATTTTCCGGTGTGATTTTCCGAGAAATTCCGAAACCCGAAAAATACCAACTTAGGCCCGAAAAATCCACGGAAAAATCACGAGCGCGGGAAAACCCTCGGTTTCGAAAAACGACTCCCGATTTACCTTGAATTAATTACCCAAGATTAATTCAACAGTAAATCACGGTAAAAAGACTTTTACAGTCCCCGTAAAAATCCAAAATTTTACCCGGGCTGTTACATAAACTATAAACAAACAAACAACCGGGGTATCACGGGCAGCATACCGAAGTTTATAAGTTTATATCCTCACTTGATGTGTCTCTGAAACTGCTATCCAGTCAAACCTCAATGTCCCTATATATATATATGGCAACACAATCACTTATAATTCACCAACAAGATGATTATGCATGATACCGGTTTAACAGTTATTAGATGGCTTTTCTGTTCATTTTTATTATCTCCATAGTTATCTTTTTTTGCCAAACAGTTCTTCCAACTTGGTGGTAAGTAATTTAATCCAACAGTTATATCAAGTGTACTTGATTAAATCAAAAACCGAAACCGAGCGCCCAAGTCGACATCCCGGTCCTTAGGTCGCTTATGACAAGAAAACATGTATATACATAAATACGTCGTATAAATTATATTTGGCAATATATCAAAGTAAATAATATTTCATAAGTACTTATCCTCGATAAAATAATAATAATAGTAATAACTATATATACGTTTAGCAAGAATTGATTATAAAATAATGGTGACGTTAAATACGTCCAAATGGTATATGAATAATATATATATATATCCGATAATAAAACCTTTAAATAGAAAATATCACCAGCGGTAAGAAATCAATATAGTCGAGATACGGTATAGAATAATGTTGTAAATGTTTATAGTTATATATATATAAAATCGATAAATTTGAATAGAGTATTAATTAATGTAACTTAAAGTGATAATTAAATTAGTGGGCAAAGATAATATAATCTTCAGTAAAATAATGTCTTAGATAAACAACATTTCAAGATAATATTATCGTTATTACGTTAACCAAAATACTTTTGATAAATTAATAGAATATAGTTTAATCTTAGAATAATTTTGTATGGTTTACTATATATATAAATTCATTAAAAATTATATAGAATGGGAGTAGTATTATTTTAGCTCGAAGGAATGAAAACCTGTATAGAAATATATTCTCGTATATATATAGCAAAAATTATGTATAAGATTTGGTAAATATAATAAAAATGGGATTATTATTATTTAGCCTAATAAAATCAACAATTAAATTTCAATGGGCCTTTACGAGCCCAGGTAAACATGATTAAAATTAAAATGAGAATTTAAATACTATGGGCCTTTTTAATAGCCCAATCGAAAAAATTAAGCATTAATTAAATAAATGCATGAAAGCATAAATAAAGTAAATGAAAGACATATATTAAATTAAATTAAACAGAATTAAATAAATAAAACATAAATAAATAGAATTATAGGTTGTTATTAATTTAACTTAATTAGCCGTTTAATTTAATCGTCGTTTTGATATTCGAGTCCGTTTAATACCGTGCGGGTTCGATTTATGATGCAAAAAGGATGGTCCAAGGCTCGGGTTCGTTAATATGCATATGTCTAAAGGTCCGCGAATGAGCCCAAAAGAGTCATGGGTTTACCCACAATCCATTTCCGGGTTCGCCGGAAAAATCCCGGGTCACCGGAAACTGGCCGGATTCCGGCCAAGGTACTGTTCACAGCAGCAAAACTCCCCAAAAATCCAGCAGGCCGTCCATCAACATCATATCCATCACCCGTGAGAGCAACCCCACTGCCTACTGAATCGCATTGCCAACAACATCACTGAAATCCACCATCGTCCAACCTCCATCCACGGTCAACGCCTCCTCGGGAAGCATCCAAACATCCACAGCCAAACAAACAAGAAATTAAAACACAACCCCAACAATCCCAGAAAGTAAGGTGTTGTCGGCGACATCACTTACCCCGTCAAGCAGCACGATTTGCAGAGGAAGTGGTGGGCAGCGGCGCGATCCGTGGGCAGGGGTCGTGGCACAGAGGAGAAGCAGGAAGAGAAGACGGCGGCAGCGGTGGCGGATCGGGGTGGAGACCAGAGGCGACGGTCGTGGTCAGTGCTTTGCCCCTCGACAGTAGCAGCGAGGCCTGCTTCCAATCCCGGTGGCGTCGTACTCGTCAGGTGATGGCGGCGTCCGGCTGCAGCGGCACTGGAGGAAAGGCGGCGGTCACGAGCGCAGGTAGAGGAGAAGAGATGGGCGACGACGGCTTGGGGAAGAGAAGATCGGCGGCGTCCTCCGGTTGCAGCGGCAGCAGCAGCAGAGGCAGAGGAGGTCGGGTCATCGGCTGGCGGCTGTCTCGATGAGTGAGGGAGGAAGGAAAGTGGAGGAAGATGGTGGTCTCGGGTTCGGCGGCTCAAAGGAGAAGAGGAAGAATGAGGAGGAGCAGATAGGGGGCTAATCTGATGGTGGTCGGGTTGGTGGTTTGTGCGAGGTGAAGCAGAGGAAGAAAGGAAAGGAAGAGAAAGATGGGAGGAGGTGTGGAGGCAAGGGAGAAGGAAGGAAGAAAGAAGAAGAAAGGAGAAGGAGGAGGCGAAGAGATGTGTGTGATTGGAGGTAAGGAGCCGGTGAAGAAATAAGGGAAGAAATGGAGAAGAAAACAAGGAAAGGTGGAAGGGGGGGGGGGGCGGTGGTCACGGGAGAAAAGGTGTGGGGAAGAGAAGAAAACAAAAAAGAAAAGAGAAGAAAAGATGGGGGCCGGTGTGAAGAAAATCGTGGAGAGAGGGGAAGAAAATGGAAAGAAGAAGACAAGGGAAAGAGAAGAAGAAAAGAAAGGGTAGGGCCGGTTGAAGGAAAAACCGGGAGAGAGAAAAGAAATAAAAGAAAGAAAAGGAGCAAGGAAAGAAAAAGAAATAAAAGTGGCCACGTGGCAAGCCACGGTTGGCCGGTCCGGATTTCCGTGCCGAGTCCGAAAATACAACTTGAGCTCGGAAAATCCGATTAATTCTCCTGAACGTTGTTCAAGTCCCGATTTTGAAAACCGAGGCTCGGTAAGCCTTGGAGGAGGCTCGGAAGTCCAGAGTAGCCCTCAGAAAATAGTTCCGAGGCTCGGTTATCGAATGAAACTCCAGAATGTCACGTATCCTCAGTGATCGAAACGAAGCTCGGTTATTCCAAGAAAAACTCTCGGAAAAACTAGGTCCGATAGAATCCTCGAATTACGGCGTTTAAATTTCTTTTTAAATTATAATTAGTAATTTATTGCAACAAGAATTTCCCCACTAAAATAGTAATAGAAGTATTGTTATAAATGTTGATTAGGAAATTAATAATAATGGTAACAGTATTAACAGTAATGATAATTTTGAGAGTTGTAAAAATAATAGTGAAAATATTAAAAATTGACTCGGTTTGGTAAAATTTTTAATTAACCGCGATAAAATTTTATTAACCACCGTAAAAGTCAAAACAGCTTGGTAAAAATCTCGAAAATTTTACCCTGGTCGTTACAATATATAAAATTTTCCAGGAATTATTTTCATGATATTTATATTTTTTTCAAATAATAATAGTTTTCCGAAACATAACTTAATTATTTATCAAAGTATATATATTTATTTTTTTCCTCAAAACACCAGAATTAATTTGATCATAATTTTCTCAAAGTAAATATATATTTTTTCAAAATTAAATACCAGAATATGAATAAATAAATATATATATATTGTTTTTTTTAATTAAATCGGACTGGGCCATGAATAGTGCCGGCCTGACCAAGGCAGTAGGCCCGAAGCACTGGCCCACGCCCAGACCCGGCCCAACACACATCCACAGCCCAACCAAATAACCCAGCCCAAACTCCACAGGACCAAGGCGCGACCCGATAGAGGAAACGGGTCGAAAGCGGGTCTCACCTCGGGTTGCAGCAACGACGTCGACGGCGAGGGCGCGAGGAAGGAAGGCGAACGAGGCAGGGCGTGCAGCGGATGCAGGCGACGCGAAGAAGGCCGGAAAACTAGGTGCGGCGGCGCTGGAGCAGATGCAGGCGCGGAGGAAGACGGATCCGCGGGTCGCACGGCGGGTCAACGGCTCGTGCGAGAGCGTCCGACGGTGGAAAGCGACTGGGTAGGCGGCGAACGGTCGGCGACGGAACGCTCCGGCATGCACAGTAACCCTAGAGGGTGACGATGAACAGTGCTTCTCCCTTTTTTTCTTCCTATTTTCTTTTTCTCTTTTTTCTATTTTTCTTCTTTTTTTCTATTTTTCCGATCTTTTTTCAGTAATTTTTTTCTTTTTTTCTTATTTTCTTCTCCCTTCTCTCGGTTTTTTTTCTTTTTTTCTGTTTCTTTTTTTTTCTTTTCTGTTTCTTTTTTTTTCTTCTTTTCTTTTTTTTTTCTCTCTCTTTTTTTTTCTTCCTCTCTTTTTTTTCTTTTCCTCTCTTTTTCTTTTTCCTCTCCTTTCTTCCTCTCCTTTCTTCCATTCTTTTCCTGGTTTCTTCTTTTATAACCGTGAGAATGCTGTTACACTTGTGACAATCAATAATACAGCTTGTCTGCATTATTGAGTGAGTCCGGTCCGGACCAGAAAATAACTGATACCCCCTTAGTTATTTTCCGGTGTGATTTTTCTGAAGATTCCGGGACCCGAGAAAATACCGCCTTAGGCCCAAAAAATCCACAGAGAAATCCCGAGCGCGGGAAAAGCCTCGGTTACGAAAAACGACGCCCGATTTACCTTGAATTAATTACCCGAGATTAATTCTTCCTGTAAATCACGGTATAAAGACTTTTACAGTCCCAGTAAAAATCTAAATTTTTACCCGGGCTGTTACATTATATTTTTTATAATATTAATTATTTGAATTATTTTTACATAGTTATAGAGGAATATTATAGAGGACTACTATGATGAAATTCTATATATAAAAAAAAGTTATTATAGGAAACTACATATCATTCATTAGTGTATGACCCTATCATTCATTATTTGTTATTTGTTATATTATTATTAAGTAGGAGTATTTCTGTCTTTCAATTTCAGTGCTTTTTTCTGTGACTTCGTGCTTTTATATATAGTATAGAAGTATAGATATACATATACACAGAGCATCCGATTTATGGGATTAAACTGACTTTTGAAAAAAAAAATTGATCTAATTTGTCGTCTTTAGGATTCACTATAGTATCTATTGGTAACTACTCACTTTGTGATTAAACTGATTTATTTTTAAAACGACTCAAAAAGAAGATAGGAGAGAAGAAGAGATTTTACAATTCCTTCGAACTACAACCCTGCCTCTTTTATTCCTCGTGAACCTTAAATATGAGGCTTGGTGCAAGTCGATTCAAAGAAAAGAAATAAATTGCGGTAGACATCGTCTTGATGGGCAAGACATATTTCTTCTCTCTCTTTTTTTTTCTCTTCTTTTGATTTAATTATTTTATATTTTTAATAAAATTAAATAGTGAAGATAATTGTGCCACGTTTTTTTTTGTTTTAAGAAGTTTTCTTACAGTTGGCAAATCACCGAATCACCAAGTGGACGGAAATCCTCTTTTAACTTAAAAACTGAATTTTGTTTTTACACAGATGCAATTTGCCATTGGATGGTCAACGACTTACTTTGGGATTAAACTTTTTTTTTCTAAAAAAACTGATCCAATTTGCTGTCTTAGGGATTAAACTGATTTTTTTTTTTTTTAAAAGGATCCTGGTTGAATAATTTTTAAAATGACTATTATGCCATTAATTTTAATAAAAATTGAAGGGTATTTTGGTATTTCAATTTTGCGGTGTAGTTTTGAAATCTATATTACAGAGAAAGAAAAAAAAATTAAAGGAATGTAAACCTAATTTCAGAGACGAGGGGAAGGAAGGGGAATTCGTGCTCGAAACGCTAAGCGGGTGTCGAAATCCCCAAAATCGTCTTCTCCTGCTGCTTGCTCAGTTGCCCTCTCTTCCTCACCTCTCTGATGGAAACAGTTAGCGATATTCTTCCTCTCTTCCATTGTTTGGTGTCCTACTGAGAAGATGTTTTTGGCAGAGATTCGTATGTGTTGTAAAATCGATAAGTTGTTGCAGAGATTCCTAGAGTGAGGTAAGTGTTTTCATGGTCTTGTCCCGTTGTATCAGAGATTCCCAGCCTGTTACGCATGTCCCTAAGAGGCGGACCTTGGTTTATGGAGATGGAAGTGCCAAGCAATTTAATCCTAAAGTGCGTTTATTACTTTTTTGTTAATTTAATTCATCATATATTCACATACCTTCATTGATATCATATTTGTGTTTTCATTGTAGACTGGCGCATTTGTGAACTATGCAGTACCACGACCAAATACAAGAAGAACATTGCAGTTATTGGAAGGTGCATCTCAATATGAGGCTGAAACAGAAGTGGCAAAGAAGAAGAAAATGCACAAAGAATGATTAGGCTTCCTAGTTTTAGTACTAAATGCGTGTAAGGGTATTATGTAACAGCCCGGGTAAAAATTTTGGATTTTTACCGGACTGTAAAAGTCGATTTACCGTGATTTACTGTTGAATTAATCTTGGGTAATTAATTCAAGGTAAATCGGGAGTCGTTTTTCGAAACCGAAGGTTTTCCCGCGCTCGTGATTTTTCCGTGGATTTTTCGGAACTAAGTTGGTATTTTTCGGGTTTCGGAAATTCTCGGAAAATCACACCGGAAAATAACTAAGGAGGTAT
>JAKUCV010007621.1:0-16103 GCA_028386065.3 Turnera subulata
AATCGGACCTCTAGAGCTTTGCATTGTACAAACAGGGACTTTTAAGAAGATCTTGGATCATTTCATAGGGAATGGGGCAGCATTAAGCCAGTTCAAGACACCTAGGTGTACTAGTGACCAAGTCTTGCTTAGGATTCTGAATGGCTGCATCATTAAAAGGTTTCACAGCACTGCATATGCATAAACTGATACACACTCCGCAGGAATTAATTTCTATTCACAGAACTTTTTATTATAACCAGAAGTTTCACAATTTTCAATCATGACTTTTTAAAAATTAGATTGAGGGAAGGCTCTCCTGGACGTCCAAGACCATGGCAAACCTGTCAGTAATTTTTCAATCATGACTCATGAATTGTATACACAAATTTTGTGTTTTTTTTTTTTAATGCTTCCCTTTAAGTTGGAGGGTGAGCTTGCTAGAATCTGTTTAGCCAATTAGGCCTTGATTAAGATGTCTATCAAAGTAAGTATGTTTTTTTTTTAACTGGAATTTTCATGTTATCCTTAACCAAGAAGTCAGGGATTGTTGATGTATTCAATAGCAACAATCAGTGTTTGATGGTAATTCCATGTTTGTCTTTCTTTTTCTTTTTCTTTTATTGGAGTAGTACCATGTTTGTCTTGCTCCCAAAAAGAGAGAGTAAAGCCGAAATTGTGAAATGTAATTGAGAGAACCATGCCTCAGAAATTTCAGACCATTATAATCAAGTATAAATGCAATTGTGAGTTTAGAACTAAGTCATTGTCCAAATAATTATAGAATGGTTTAGCTGATAAAATTTGATCCCTCCATTAATTAACTCACATAGATTGAAAACCACTTGGCCAGCACTCTCTTGTTGGTAGACTAACTATAATTAAGAAACTATTACTCCAAGCCTATAGGCGTGGGCAGCCATAGGAAACATATGATTTTGGTCTTCATGAAAAAAGTTCTAATAAGGAAAAATTGTAAAAATACTTGCACAAAATTTTCCTTATGTCATTCGAATTTTAAGCTTTGTCTTTGAGTTTTTTCTTTAATTTTGCCTTTCTTCTTTATTACAAATATCTATTCCTTCATCTAACTCAATACTCCCTCCATTTTAAAAGTTTTAATAGTTAAGGAAATTAAATCTTTTCCAAATAATATTCCAAATAAAGTGTCGTTGTATTTTAAGTATAATAAACGATTTTTTTTCTTTTGTGCCATTTATCCTAATGAGTCTTGTCTTTTTTGTCTTTCCAAAATGTGGGTAATTTAGTTTTAATATAGTAATAAATTCTTAAAATTAAAACTTTTGGAATGGAAGGAAAATTTTTAAAGATAACAAGTATATTCTTTCTCGCAGATATTTGGGTTCCTATTATTCATGAATTTTGTGGTCCTTCCTCGGTTTGGTTTGATAATGAGGACCATTGAAATAATAAGATTGGGCGGACCATCTGTCAATGTCATATATGTACGGAGGTTGCATTGTCAATAGAAGTGGGCAATAGGCTTATATATGGTTACCATACATATAGTGAGGGCCACATCTATGAGATCATTTTTATATCTCACACAGGAAATAAATATAGGTTTGTTAAACTTTATTAAATTCTCAAAGGCTAAATCATGCATAGTATTGTGTGGCTATTTTTGTCAATATGATGAATTAGTGCATTAATTATTACTCTACTTTTTTTTTGGAGAAACAATTATTATTCTACTTTGGTAGGATTTGAATATCCTTTTGTAGTTAATTTAACATGGTTAATATTAAAAATAGCAATCATTAATTTTTTAAAAAATATTGGAAATTGTGTTTTTTCAAAAAACCAAATCACGACAAAGGGAGAGAATGAAATCTTTAGCCGTCGATTTTTTAGATGCTGATTAAAATTTAAGACTACAGGAACAACTTTATATGAAAATATCTCAATATATCCTTTTCAATTCCATCTTATTATTTGCAAATCTCATATCTTTGAAATTAATGCATAGATTTCCTCATTAAAGGCTTGACTATTCTTTCGGGTTGTTCTATGTTAGAGAGATTTAGTATAGGTGTAACAGCCCGGGTAAAAATTTGATATTTTTACCGGGACTGTAAAAGTCCTTTTACCGCGATTTACCGAAAGAATTAATCTTGAGTAATTAATTCAAGATAAATCGGGTGTCCTTTTTCGAAACCGAAGCTTTTTCCGTGCTCGTAATTTTTCCGTGGATTTTTTGGACCTAAGTTGGTATTTTTCGGGTCCAGAAATCCTCAAAAAAATCACACCGAAAAATAGCCAAGGAGGAGTATCAGTTATTTTCTGGTTCGGATCGGACCCGCTTCAAATGCAACCAACCTGCATGATTGAGGTTGGCGCTGCCATTTCCTGTACGCCCGTGCTTGCCTCTCTTTTTCCCTGTGAACCCGTGTAGTCACCCATTTTGATCTTCTTTTTTTTTCTCTTCTTCTGCACCCGTGAACCTCCACCAACACACCACTGCTAACCCATAGCCACCTTTCTCATCTTCCTGCAAACAAAAATCCTGCACTCATCCCTCACTCACAAACCACAAAGGAAAGAAAATAAAAAAAGAAAAAAGAAAAACAAACACCACACAACCCGAGACCACCCAAGCCACCGCCGGCAGCCAACACCTCACCTGCACTTCTTCTTCCTCCTGCCGCCGCCGAGACCACCACGCCTTGCCTTTTCGCCGCCTCGTCGCGTCACCTCTCCTGCGCCGCGTGTCTCTGCCGTTCTCGCTTGTCCCTGCCGCCGTCGCCTCGCTTCAGATGTCGCTGGGTCGGGTCTTCCTCCACACAAGCCGCGTTCCCGTTTCCTCGCGACGACCGACCGGAGCGACGAAGTCGACACCTCGAGCCGCTGCAGCTACCGCCACATCGCCGTCTCCACGCACTTGTGTTGCCGCCCTCGTCGTTTGCCTCCTCGTCGCCGACCAGCAGCGCCGCCTCATCCTTCACACCGTGCCGCCTTCGTCCAATTCCACTGCAGATTGACGCTGCCGACGCCACTCCACCTCGCAGCAGCGTCGCCGGACGACGCGCGACCCGAGCCCGTTGCCTCACCTTGTCAGCAGCCCCTGTTGTCGCCGCTCGCCTCTTCCTCGCCTCGATCTGCGCCCACCGCCGCTGCAAGGTGAGCTGTGGGAATGGAGATGACGAGCGGGTTGACCCGTTTGAGGCGGGTTCGGCCCGGATTCGTCTGGGCTGACCCGGTTGGGTTAGGGTTTGACTGTGGGCTTGGGAGTTTGGACCTGGGCTTGGTGCTGGGCCTACTGTGTGGGCTGGCGCCTGGGCTCCTTTGAGGGGCTTGGGTTTAGCCCATATAGTAGGCTGGGCTTGGACTGATATGGCCCAGTCCGGTTAAAAAAAATTAATTATAATAAAAAAACATATATTTATATATATATATACATAATTATAATCTGGAAAAAAATATATATGTGGATTATATATTTTCTAGGGGATATAAATACATAGTATTTTGTAAAAATAAATAAAGTAATTATCATGTTATATTATTTACAAGGAACTAAGGTAATTATAACAAGAGTTAAATCCTTTGCAAAATTACTATATAATGACTACTTTAGAAAAGGATATATATGCTATAAATATTTTGGGAGTATAAGCATACGTTATATTTTCAGGGAATTATGTTATAGTAATTATATTTTTGGAAAAGTATAATTATTTTATGTAAATAATTTTGAAAATGTATATATAAATGTATAAATATATATATATCCCTCGAAAAGTATTCCATGATGATTATAATTTTTGGAAAATGATAAATAACTTCATAAAAATATTTTGAAAAGAGATTTAATTAAAGTATTAAATACCGAAGTAATATTCGGATATACGCACGATATATTATTTTCGGAAAAGGATTTAAAAACGGCTGAAGATAATCTTATGAAATATAAGCGGGACGTATAACCAAGGGGGGTTTAATTTATAATTTATGGCATCATAGCATACCGATTATATGCATTTATGTGAGCATGTTGTTTTGCTATATAGGTTTGGATATCGGGCAGTTTCCCGAGGAGTCGGCTTTGGACCGGTCATTGTCTTCAGAGTTGGGTAATCGGCTAAGGTGAGGATGGATTTCCTTCAATATGTGCCTATATTACTCGGTTGTTGTGTTTGATGATTGTTGCACTGTTGAGTGTTGCATTTGCTGTGGTTTGATTCGGGATGTTTATCCAGTGTCTTAATTGATTTTGGGATGTTTATCCCCGTACGTTGAGTTTTTGGATGTTTATCCTTGTGTCTTTTTGGTATTAAGTATAATGGATTAAATAATAATATGCGATAAGGATGTCGATCCTCGGTTTTGGATGGGATGTCTATCCCGGTATTTTGGCTAGGGATGTTAATCCCTGAGAATTGGTTTGGATAATGATGATATAATTGTCACGTGATAAGTAGTGGTACGACTCGATGGTTTAAGATTGTTTTGTGGTGGCCATGATCTGGGTTACTTGTGATAAGCATGTCTATGCTTGGGATGTCTATCCCGTGATTATATTTGGGATATCTATCCCTGGGTTACTATTTTTGGGATGTCGATCCCTGGGCTCTCTTGGATTTGATCTGGCACCCGAAATATGTTGAGAACCAGGTCTGACCCCTAGCTTATCCGTGACGGAGCCTAGAAAGATAAAATTGGAAATTGGATTTTTGTTTAAGTCTTTTGGTCTTGGACCGGTTTTGGATCTTGTCTTTTGGATTGTTTTATTTTGGCTGTTATGCCTGTGTTTTCGACCTTGAGTAATTTATAGTGTTGCATATTGATTGTCTATCCTTCGTCGATGAGCACTTCAGACTCACCCCTCACCTGCGGGCTTTCATCCCGTAGGTTGAGTTACTTGTGATTCATGCTTGATGCATTCCAGACAGGCTGCGGCGTTATCCCTTGGACAGGACTCGGATCCGTAGTTTGCATCAGTGTCGCATACAGTGTCTTTGTGAGTTATTAAGTCTTCCGCTGTGCTACTTATTGTTATTGTTGGGCCTTGGGCCGGTTGTGATGTTATTGATGTTTATATTTTGGGCTGTTGAGCCAGAATTATTGATGTATACACTATATGTGGGCTTTGTTTGGTCAGGTCGTTACAGTTCCGGCACGTGTTTACTGTGTACGGTAAATACGGGTCGGGCCGCTTCAATAGGTGTTGCCTACCTTTATTATTTAAGTTAAATTATTCAATTAAGTATTGATTAATTGGTCTAGATTTGAAATTTGCTCCCAACGATAAGTTACTAAGTTAGGGAAGGAAAAGGTCAATCTTGTTTTGTAGCCAAATGGATGCTCCTTTGCAAATGAAAAAGAAAAAATTATTTTCAAAGTCAAATCAAGCTGCAACTGCAAGATGCCTTTTTTGGGATTAGTCTCGACGAAAATGGTGCCTTTCTCCTTGATTAATTCTTTAATTAGACCCCCCCTTTTTTTTTTCCAGTGGAGATCTCTCTTTAGAAAAGTACTTAATTATGTTTTGTCATGTATAAATATATTAAAAAAATGACAAAAATCCCCAATAAAAATGGTCGTAATGAGTCAATTTATTTATAATTAATTATTTATCGAGTGCTAGCTAAACTTGTCCTTATAATAATTTTGTATATTTTGTTTTGACAACGAACCATTTAAATTTGTGGCAAATATTGCACCATACCTACTTCCACTATGGAGAAAAATATATGGCATAATATGATTGATCAATTTGATCCATCGTATTCATTTTTGTTACCCATTCTAGTAGTCGTGGATGGACCAAATGGATCGAAAAGATAGCCAAAAAAGGTAAAAGTAAAATACTTCAATTAAACAAGTGGTTGCCAATATGATGGACCAATATATATATTGCAGCTACTTGCATAGAGTACAGCAACAAAAATCAATGAGTGGAAAGAAATCAGGATGAGGAGCACTATTGACAATATATTGAAATGAGATACAGTCAAACTTTAAATTATTCTTTTTTTTTACCAAGTCACGGAAAGAGATTAATCCGGTTGTTTATGATATTCTTCTAATAATAAAAAATCTTTGCCTGATATAATCAAGATATCGCAATGACCAAACTCGAATCTATGTTATCTTTGCCATTTACATTGATTGAATTTCACATCGACAATAGAGAGGTAGATTCTAAAGTTAAGTATGACGATATTGTATATCTATAAGATTAACGTTTTGGGGAGAAGGTAATAACTCCGTAATTAACCTGAACCGACCCGATTTTTGCTAACTATTGTAATCCTTTGTGCATCAACTCGGCTCCAATCAACTTTTCTTTTTGGTATGAAGGCTCCAATCAACTTGATTAGTCAAACCCCAAAGGGAACCATATCTTGATTGGCATTGTTGGTAGAGAATCATCAATGATTCCCAGACAAAGAAGAAGCAATTTTTACGCAAACTAGACATGGAATGGAACACTCGAGGGTCTCAACAATATTAATGTACTTTACATTGGCAATGACAGCTAGCAAGTTTGACAAGGAAAACCGACAGGACATATTGTGTCCAAATTAGTTATTGCTGCTCAAATGGTGCAATAAATCCCAATACCATAGGCATTGCTTGCCGTATCTTCTTCAATGGTTTCTGAAATGATAGTTGGGTCATGCACAGTAAGATTAAGACTTGAATGGCCATGTGTTGAGTGACGTGTGGTTGTGGGACTCAATTGATTTCCATTGTTGGTGGTGTGTGATTTGTTATCCCTTGGCCCTTGCCTAGACATGGAGATAAGGATCTCATGCAAATCCTAAGCTAAAATGTCCATATTTCTTGACATGTTAGATGCTGATTTTTTATGGTTTACAAGGAGAGGCCGGAACTCAAACACGGGAGACCTTCAATCCTGCAGTATTACTTGAGTAGATGTGGCAAAATAGTTATCTATAGGTATCCATGGGTTGAGACATAAATGGTTCATACCCATTTATATCCATTTATGCATTTATGATTTATCAAAAAGTTTAAATAGATAACCATATCCATATTGAGATGGCCCAAATTCGGCCCAACTCAGCCCACTTGGGCCCAATTAGGCCGTCGGTGGGCCGAGATGGGCCCAATTAGGCTCACAAAGGTTGGGCCTGGTTAGGCCCAATTTGGTCCAAAAAAGCCCACATAACTAAATTGAATTAGACTATAAATATTTGGGTATCGTAGATATCCATTACTCAACCCACAAACACCCATTGTTAAATGGGTGTATTTTATCCATTAAGATCCAATTAATTTTATACTAATCTATTTATACCCAAAAGATCCATTTATGATGGTTCCTAATGGGTGACTTATTGGGTACCCAACTCATTTTGCCACCACTATACTTAGCTACATATTTTGATTGTCACTAAAACTATAGTCTTGTAATAGAATGTTGTTAGAGTTAATAAGTTTGATACTGTTTGATTTGGATGTTAGTTTGTTTTGGTCAGTTCTAATAGAATTGGGCCAAATTTCAGGGGGTAAGAAAAAAAAATATATCCTTTATCAAGTTTGAAATTTTAGGTTTACACATCTATTTAGTGATTAAGTTAGGTTTAAGATTTTTTAATTCCAATGGAGTAAATATTTTGCTCAAGTAGGGTTTGCATGTGTTGTACTTGTACACATGTTGATTGCAAGTAAATCAAATAATTCCAAATTCCTATTCCACTCATGTAAGCGACCGTAACTTGGCAAAATCTGAATGATTGCAACATTCCTGGACAATACCAACAAAAGCACATGGAAATGTTGAGATTTTATTGTTTCTAGACGACAAAAAAAAAAACACACAATCACCGTCCACTATACAAACCAAGAAATTGGTGATTCCCCTCATTTTCGTATTTGGTCACCAAATCCTTCTCAAACAAAATTATATCTGATTTTGAATGATTATAGACACAACTTTGTTAGACATAAAAAGGACATGGTGTTTTGACAAACAAAACTGCGAATGGCACAAACCATTTTTTGCTATTTTCTTCTTCTATTATTGGTGATACTTATGTCCATGCCTTGCTTTCAAATCACAAGTTTTTGGTATTTGTCAGGTCTTGAAGGAATTTCAATCAAAGAATCACACTTGCACGAATTTTTTGTCATTTTTATAAATTTTGAGATAACAATGGAGACTAATATGATCGTAAGTCATGTCAAAATATGAGAGTTGCAAAAAATTAACCCCAAACAAGTTGGGGAGGTGGAGTTATGGCCTTTCCGAATTTTAGGAATCTTTTCCTCGTTTTTTCAACTTTCAAAAAAAAGATGGAGAATGACACTATCATTTAGATTACCTATAAAGTTTAAAAAATTTGACCTAAAATAGTTCTCGACTTGCCGTTATGGTTATTTGAAGTTTTCTCTGCAGTTTTTCTTCAGACTGCTGCATAAATAGATCGGAGTAAATGATAGAGCTTACTACAAGAGTTTTTTTTTTCTAATTTTCAAATTTCGAAATAAGATTGGATATTGGTAATGGCATGGCGGTGTTTGGAACAATTAAAGTTTGATATGTTTGGTGTGGCTCTGCCGCGTTTCTGTCCTCCGTCAACATAATAGAAACAAGGCTGTGAGCCTCCCCGTTTGATTAAAAAAAAAAACCAAAGTAATTAAAAAAAATTGATCCAAAACAAATTCCCAAAGTAAAATTATGACCTTTTAAGTTTTGGACAATTTCCCTAATATTATTCCAGTAATAATGATTTCAGCTACCAATTCAACAAAGTCAATGTTGAATTGGGAAAAAATCTATTATGAAAACAAGTCAGCCAGAGAACCAATGTCTTCTAAATTGGCCTAATTTAACGCTTAAGTGATCAACTCCATAAATATGGTGTTAGCTTATTGACTGGCATCATTAGCACAAGGAATTTTTATCCTATTCAACTTGCAGTAAAGACTTGTGACGCAAGAATTAGGCATTCACCAGTGCGTTCTTATACATCTCACGAATGATAATATATACTGGCAGTGATTTTTCATGCATATATGGAAAGATCCTGTAAGTCAAGTTCTATTGTTTTGGAGCATTTACAAAGAAAAATCATCAGTAAAGAGGCTTATGATATTTGATTTAGAAGAAAAATATGTACATATGATACAAAACCGATACAAAATTCCAGCAGAAACAGCATGGGAGCGTTAAAACAAGAACATCTACAGATTAACCCTAAAAAAAAATTGTACATATACAGTTCTACAGATTATTACAAAAGTCTTGAGCACTGAAGGCTATTATGAAGATAATACAGCGATCAAAATCAAATTACACAAATTGTCTGCTGCTACTGCTGGCCTAACCTTTCCTGTAAACAAGAAAGAAAAGATGTTAACGACATTCTAAAGTAACAATATTCACATATTAAAGCATAAAGAGAGAAAGAAAGAACATCCAAGCCAATCAAAATAGCTGATGAGGAATAGCTCATCCATGCCTACAACAATTCTTCCTCGATTTTCATCCAAGGACCAATCAGGTCTTAATTCTAATCAGGTTAATCCTTACAAGCCAATATTGTGGGCTGAAAGATTTAAATTAGGAAGCAACTATTTTTCACCCCTAAAATTGGGCTAACTAGGTACCAATATTGTCAAAGAGATTACTAAAGCAGTCAAAATACCTCCCATGTAGCTTCACTCTGTTTGGGTGCTTTAGGGGGATGGATGGGAAAGAAAGCAGAGGGATGGGTTTGGGTAAGTTCAGAAAAAAGAGCGGTAGAGAAGAGAGAATTGTACTTACACACTGTCAAATTTATCCTGGTCTATAAGTGAGATATGGTATTAGTAGGGTAATAAAGTTATTAAAGCACAGAATGGGAATCTAAAGTCATACTTCTTTTTAATTTCTCTCACCACCATTTCCCATTATTTTGGTGGGGAGACATTTTAAGGAGAACGGAGGGGAATGAAGGGCAAAAGGTTACCTTCCCACCAGTATGGCAGCAGAGTTTCTCTGCACCTTTCTAGTTACATTTTTAAAGACAATATCACTATGTCTCCACAGTTGCTTCTTGTATCTATAAATAGATTGGTACTAACTAGCATTAACTCAGTTTTTCATGCAGATTTTCACCCCAATTCTGTCATTTTCACATTAACTTTTAAAATACTTCCCGAGTCAAAGAGAAACCTCAAGGCAGAACTAAATGCCTACATGATCTCAAAAACTTTCCCACAAGGTTCCGCTCTGTTTGACTAAGGGATTTGTCTCGGCTTGAGTTAGCCTAGGTCCCAAATCATCTACCAAACCAGTCAGGGTTGCACTCTCAGACAAGGCCATCAGTGAAATGAGAAAAATAAGATTTGGCTTTGCCTAATCTAGACTCAGGCCACTTCTAAACAAGTTATTTCTGGAGATATATAGCTAGAACAGACATCCGCATAGCCAACCCTGAATTGTTTGAGATAAAGGTTTGAGTTAAAAGGACTTGTGTTTTGTGCAGGGTAGGGTAGAAAATAAAGAAAAGCACAAGCACATAGAAAATACAAAAAAAAATTTAACAAAATAGATTTTTCCATGAAGAAACAGTAGCAACCTGAAGCATCTGCATTAACTTCGGATGCTGCTCCAGAAGTCGGCACAGTTCTTCCTTGTTGCTCAATAAAGACTGCACAGAACATGTTCATTCCAGCTCAGCAAACTTAAGCGATTACTTTTAAAATTTGTGTACAACAATGATGGGGAGTGTGTCCAAGTACCGTAATAGCTTCGGGATCCTTGAAATACTCCTGTAATGACATTCCCAAATCTTGTTGCTGGGAAGCATCTCCTTGCTGATGTATACCATGTGGTTGATTATGTTGAACATGCTGCTGTTGTCGTGACTGAGAGTGTTCTTGTTGTTGAGCTGAATAATGGGTTTGCATTTGAGAAACTTTGTGATTGTTGAAGCAACCGTAGTTGATGCACTTGCATTTGTTGCAAAGACAATCCTTGTTCCAGCGGCTGAGAAGACTGGACAGGCGGCCAAAGATGCTGAGGTGGCTGTGGAGGGCGTTGAAGAGGAGGCTGCAAAGGCTGCAGCTGATGTATGGGCTGCGGGAGATTTTGAAAGATATTTGGGTTATCAACTTGCTGCATACCTGGAGTGCCTCCGAAAAATGCTACAGGGACTGTAGCTGTCCTACTGAAAACCATAGGAGGCATTAGAGGAGGCGGAGTATAAGAACTTGGCCCAGAACCAGATACTGAAAGATTTCCCATTCAAGTATCAACTATAGGAGGGATAGATGTCTGGGGAAGCTCAGAAGTTCCAGAATTGTATGCAGAAGACTGGGAAGTAGAAGCCTTCACAGTTGGTATATTATATGGGCTAGAAGAGAATGGAGGTGGGGTAGGAGGAAGTGGCGGATGAGGTCCAGCAGATCCACCAGGAGAAGAAATAGAATTCCGTGAATACTTGGACTCTGGCATGGGAAGTGAAGATGCTAATTGTGCATTGTTGTTTCCAAATGCAGATAAATACTCTGATTGAACCTGCATAAAAGGGAAATCAAGATGATGCCAATGCAGACAAAAAAGCAACATCATAGTATAAGCTTTTTTAACAGAAAGCATGTCATTCTTACTTGGAAGGCCGCAGGATGCGGTGGCTGCAGCTCTGCTCCAGTGTTAACAAATGGAGATGAATGGCTGGGGCCAGGGTCAACCGTCTGAGACATTACATTTGAGATTGTTGATGGAGGTGGCATCGGAGGCAAAGGTGGCTGATTCAGAGGAATCTTCCTGTCATAAATTCCTCGAGAACCTGAAACATTCTGCGGGCTGTTTTTCATGTAAAAATTATGCTGAGTCATCCTAGAATCTACTGGTGATTGTACACGCAAACCAGAAGTACTTGTAGCGTGAACAGAGTCAAATCCACCAGAGGAATGAACTGGGTTAGCATTCTTCAAGTCATCAGATTGGTCAAAAAATTTCTTATCTGAAGAGACACTTGGTTCTCGTGTCAATGGCATTTCAGGTCGTAAAACAGACATCCTTGAGGAGATCTCACTTTGCGTGTTTTCATCTGCATGAGACATTAGTTGTGTACCCGAGTGTGGAAATTGAGAACTTTCATTAACATCACTTTCTGTCTCTTCAACAATCGAGTGGGGAGATCTTTGCTCAGATATGACAGGGGCGGGCTGCTGCAGATTATCATCTAGTTGAGGGAAAGGCAATTTATCATCAGACACAGACTCTTCCCCATCAAAAACTATATCTATACCCTGAAGATCATCATCAAGATCTGTTTTTAGTGGCTTAGACCTATTTATTTTTTCCTTCTCAGCACTGTTTACTGCATTCTTTGCTAGAGTAGAAGGCTCCCCAACAATAGCAGCCGTGGGATTCTGGCGTTCCCTTTGTCTTGCCATAAATTCATCAACATGAATGGAGGGAGGTCTTCCACCAGAAGATCCTACCCGTTGAACTGCTATAACATTAGAATTGGTAACACCATCTGTATTTCTTTCTCTTGCAACATAGTCATTCACATGCATAGATGGGGGTCGGCTGGTATTAGGTTTGCGCTGTCTAAAGGTATCCCTACGAGTTGGTCCCAAAGCAATAGAAGATGGGCCTGATCCCCGTGAAAATGCACTTTGACATGTTGTTTCAGTCGCCGAGTTATCTCCCTTGATTCGTTTACCAGCAGCATCAACAGATGGCAATTTCCTTTTTCCAGAAATCAATTGTGGCACTCTATCCGGCAACGTTTCTGGACATTCCCACAGAAACTTCTCACCAAGACCTCCTACGTAAAGATAATCATCAGCCTTTCCAATGCAGGCATCTACCATCTGAGTCTTTTTGGAAGAAAGCCAAAGTTCATCAGGTGATAAAAGAGTTTCCTTGCCACCCATGATATCATCATAAGTAACTGAACCGGTAGGATTTTGCAACAATGACAACAATAACTTGGCAGATTCCAAAGCCTGTGTATAGAAGTAAGTCAGTCAGATTGCACAAACAGTTGAAGGAAGCAAAGAATAACATAAACATTTAACAATTGTAATGTGTTTGCCTGATTCAAAGCATCTTGTGCATCATCAGCAGTTAAGCCGTCCTCATCAATAGGCCTTGAACCTAAGAGCATGGGCATTTCCTGTATGAAACTTATATTTTGTTCAGAGCCATCTGTTCCATCCACTTCAGAGCTTATACGGTAGAGGCATATCATGGCCTTCACTGCATTCACATTTACACTGCAAAAAGGTAAAGAAGAAAAATATAATTTAATTCCCACGACTAGAAACACAGGAAAGAAAGAAGAAGTTATCAAAAACAAGAAATGTGAAAAGTAATCATCTTGTTCCCTCGTTTAAACCGTGGTAAAAACGCCACATAATTTTCTACATCCTTCATCAGAAGAATTTTTTACAACTGTTACACATGGGAAACAAGAGCAGCTCTGGACAAATATATATCCCAGCGGTCCACCCTACAAATACATCCAAACCAAATAACTCTGGAGGTAGAATGAAGGCGGCTACCCATGCAGAGTAAGAACTAATCATGAACAGATACTCGAAAAGAAATTGCCCTACTACTCCAATGTCCCTTTTGCTACCTCCCCTCTCACTTGATACATATAAGAACATGAAAGAAAAAAGCAGAAACTTCAAAAAACTTGTTTTCCTCCACTGTGTACCATAGTTAGACTCCTGAGCAAAAACGAACCATTTCATAGCTACATTTCTCCTCATGACATAAAACTACTTGGCTAGTAACCATCAAAACAAAAGAACCAAGCAAGTTTTCCGAGACTCCGTTGAAAGCAGGTTTCTCATTATCTCCTAATCAAAGCTTCACAAAGTTAGTGAAAAGAGCCACTCCACAGATTTTTCATCATCAATGAGGTTCAACTTGCGAAAACATGTTTGCTAAGACCCAAAAAATGAGTAGAAATAGTGAAATCAAAGTCTAGTACACAATTTGAGAATGATAATCTTACATTCTAAAACATGTATGAGATACCAAAGCTGTCAAATTCTGAAAAACATAACACTTTGCTCCTAATAAATAGTCTTAGATAAAGTACCTTCAGTAGATCTCATAGACGATCACAAACATAAGTTAACAGTAACTAACACCAAGAAAAACAGACTTGGTTAAGAATCTAATCCACAAAAGTAGCATCCCTTGTAAGCCAGAGAAAAGCATGAGGGCATGTACATGAGAATTACCAACTTGTGTGTGTACATTTCTGGTGGAGGGCTCAAATAATAAAATGTAAAGCATTTCTAAAATCAATTTCTATGGCATAGTGCTGCAATCTTAAAATGCCTACCCGTTAATTTGTACAGGGTGACACTACATAGCATCTTTCTAAATAGATTCTAGATAGCACTTTTGCACTTTTCCTAAAGGCAATTCCAGATAGAAACTTTTAGCAAAGCACTGAAATTGGATAAACAATCTGTATGCTCACCTTTTTCCATCGAAACAAAGGCACAGTGAAGCTTTAGATAATGCACTAACAGCTCCAACTGCATAAATTGACAAACGGTCGCTGGACTCTATTGATTTTAACAATTTCTTCCAGCAATCTAGCAAAGAAGGATATCTTCTACATTCACAACGTTCAAGATTATAATCTCCATTCCACTCGTGAACATTTTCCAATTCCAGCTCGATCTCGTTGTTGTTGACATGCCGCAAAGTTGTCAAGAAAGCACTTCTACCTTCATTGCAAGAACCCAATTCTTCGAAGGATGCAAGACAAGAAAGCAATTCTTTTCCCACTGGTAAGACCTGGGAAACAAATACATTGTTTGTTATGACCAATTAAGCAAGTAACACAAGATTAGAAAATACAAGGACAACACAATTTCAAAGCAAATATGTGGTATTTGACAATAACATTGGGACATTCATAAACCTTTTCATAAATCCTCTGAAACGGAGATTTATGATTTTGTCATTCACATACATGTAATGGGACAAAAAGTTACCTGACAGAATCTAAGGAGATGTGGCAAAATCGACGCCCAATCCTTAGTACTCAGAGTTCCAAAACTGTACCTGATCCATGCCCAACGAAAAATGTCAGAATTGCTAAGTAAGCAATCATATTAAGAAATTGGGTAGTAACAGCAACATGATCAATTATCCACTTACAAATCATGTTTTCCTGAGGATGAGAAAGACGTTCGAGAGCCACCAAGAAGTGAGAAGGACTTAAATACTGGGTAGCACCAACTAACCAAAGTAAGCCCGCATTTAGCTGAATTATTACTATCCAAAATCTGTTGCCCATCCGAATCAATAGCAGAAAAACACCCATCCAACACTTCTCCTAGTATCTGAACAACACCCTCCTTCAATAACAATGCCTATGCAAAAGTAGAATAACAGAGAGTTAAACATGTTTCTGACAAGTGTGAAGAGCATTAGAAGCCAATAGGGAATAACAACACATCTAAGAAAACAAGTGAAAAACCTTGGCACAAGGATGCTCCAAAACACCTGCAAGAAATTCAAGGTACCTGTATACCTGAAAGAAAAATGAGCTCAAAGAAATGAGGAAGACCAGCGATCAGAGGAAAGCAAGAGGCAAAAAGAAAAACAGAATACCTTATATGCATCTACATCCGATTGACATTGGAAGTCAGCAACTTGATCACGAATACACGACAATATTGGCCGTAAAAGAAGAGATGCATTTTCTGCTTTTTGGCATGCAATACGAGTAATAAAAACTCGAATCATGTCTTGGATGACTACCAACTCCTGTAAACAAACATTGAAAAAGTCAAAAGAGGCAAAATTGGAGCATTATGGTAAGAGGGCCTAATGATATTTTGCCCTAAAACCAAATCCTCCCCATCTAAGAAACGACTAGGAAAATGGAAACACAATTAAGAAACAATGTAAGTAAACACATACAGATACAGCATAATGTTGGATAATCTGAGCGATCTTGTCAAGATAAGGTGACAATTGGCTAAGCAGTTTCCCACGGTGTGAAGGTTCTAGATACCAGTTAACCTGTCTCTCCTTTTGCGGTCCCAATAATGTACCAATGGCCAATGTTCTTAGGGCACTCAACAAGGGCATTCCATCCTTCCAAAGCCAGACACCTTCCTCAGGGAATAAATCATTCTAGCAATAAAAA
>JAKUCV010007622.1:3383-87992 GCA_028386065.3 Turnera subulata
GATCAATTCACACAAATAATAGTCATGCATACAAATCATTTAATAAGGAATTCTATTAAATGTGCTCCTACTACATAAATCAAGACAATTATATAAGTAGGCCAAGATCCATATTTCACTACAACATAAGTCAGCTTTGGCTGATAAACTTATATCATAGCTATTTAGGTAGACAACTCTTGTCAATTACATCTCTATGCAAGTCTTGGATAGTTGAGCGAACAACACCTTGTCCAAGTCTATTTTATAGACATTTCTCAACCCTTGCCCCTAGGTCCTTAATCCTATTAAGATAACCTAGTTAAGTCCACACCCATAATAAGCAGTCGAGATATTACAATTATCCACTCGCACCTTCTTAGGATAAAGAATGGCACCTTGCTTTGGCAGAGAACTACCAATTGTTGATCTTAAGCTTGATGAGTGCTTATCATGGAAGGCAACTAAGAACTTAATATTTTACATCAACATATAATTCCAAAACATCACATGCTTGTTTTTGATAAATCATACATTGATGTCATGTAAGTTTGAAAACCAAATACATGATAACATCGATGTTACCATTTGGAACATCGATGTTGTGACAATCAAATTGTCCCAACTCTTTGGCAGTAGCTCAATAACATCGATGTTCAACTCTTAAACATCGATGTTGTTGAGATTCTTAAACTCCAAACTATTTGGCAGTAGCTCAATAACATCGATGTTCAACTCTTAAACATCGATGTTGAACTTTCAAAAAACCATGTTGTTGAGATTCTGAAAGTTCAAGATTTTGGCAGTACTCAGTCTTTCGGCCATATCCAGAGCTGCAGAGCTCGGATTTGTGCAAACTTGGTGTCCTTGGAAAGCTAAGAAGTAGGGCTACAACTTTGCTGTTCAGGCCAGACACCAATTCGGCCTTCTTCTGCCCCAAAGTTTCTATTGAAGGCGCTGCAGTCCACAACATCGATGTTGAACCCTTCAACATCGATGTTTGGAGTACCTGAACTTCAAACCATTTGGCAGTAGGTCAAAAACATCGATGTTGGACACTTAAACATCGATGTTTTGAGTACTTGAAAGTTCAATATTGTGGCAAAGTTGACACTCAAGAACATCGATGTTTGGGTTCTGGAACTCAAGAACATCGATGTTGACACTCACACATCGATGTTGTTGGAGCTCTGGAACTCAAACCAATTTGGCCGAGCTCAAATAACATCGATGTTTAACTTTTAAACATCGATGTTGTGAGAGTTTTGCATGAGAACATCGATGTTGGTCACACAACATCGATGTTATTTTGATTCTGCCAAAACCAGCCTTCTTAGAACATCGATGTTGTACTTTACAACATCGATGTTTAATGGGCTCGGCCAAGGCAAATCACCATGTGAACATCGATGTTTGTCTTACCAACATCGATGTTGAGACGTTGCTGTACTAGAACGACAATCGTTCTATACACAAACCAACACTCGGTTTTTCCTAGTCGAACTCTTCGACTTACCGCCAAGAACACCTTGATTGATATCTCATACCAATCAAGTGCTTGTTGTCAAAACTCTTTTGACAAATCAACCTCAACAACTTATGCATCATATATACACAATTGAAGACAATAAGACATGATCATGCTTTATCACATAGAACATATCAAGTACATCTACTAAAACATATCAAACATATGCATAAATTTGTATGGCTAATTTCATACACCAAAACAAACTCAGCATATCTTTTGACAATACACTAACACATCATGTTCAAAATCACTTAGCATATCACATACACAAAATGATTCCTACACATGCTAAGATGATCATATCACATATGCATCACCTATACGGTTTAGAGCTTCACAAGAAGGCTCCGCTACCACTGTAAGTTTCCCTAGGACTATTATGACACTCATAATAAGTATGACACACAGCGGAAGCAAGGGAAACTAACCAAGAACCACATGTGAAGCAACAAAACCGTATAAAAATTTTTACATACCTGGAAGATTAGGATCTTTCACCTAACTTGTGTATGGAATCAGCAAGAGCAAGACAACGGCCTGGCTCCTCTACGGTATCCACACGAACCGTGATTGGCTTGGAATCGTCACACGAATCAAGCCTCGAGCTCCCCGGACTGATGTGCTAGCAACAAGAAACAGGAAGCTAAGTGTTTTGGGTGTTTTTCTTCCTTCTTTCACCAAGAAGAAGAAGAGAGCAAGAGGAGTGTTTCTTGAGCTCTGAAAACGTGCAAAGAGAGGGGAGGGAGCACAAAGATGATCTGATCACTAAGCAACACTAACCCCTCAATTAGTGCATAAGTAAATGGCCAACACTAATGGCCCATGATAATGACACTTCATTATCATGTCCACCATTAGCCATAAGCAGACAACACACTCCCAAAGCACTAAGTTTGACCCAATAATTCTGGTAATTAGTGAGGCAAAACGACCCTGGTTCAACCATGGTCCGACCATGGTCTAACCACACCCGGTCCAACCATGGTCCAACCACGGTTCAACCACCTACTCGAATCAACGGTTCTATGTGTGTGACCCTGTAGGAACTTGTAACGTCCGGCAATAATTGTAAAATCTCATTTTACAATTATAAACAAAGAGCGACGTCTAGCAACACATCATTGCTACCCGAACGACAAGATCAGTACTGATTCTCTATGCCTCGGAACATGTCATCGTCCCTTCGTCCCATTATCTAGATCAAACACGAGACATGGAATATGTCAATCTCGTATATGTTTAATCTATGTTTCTTGATCCCCGAGTTAACTGTATAAAATGGATATCCGTGATATCACTATATCACCTAATCCGAGCATGGCCATGCATTTAACAGTTTAACTTTATCATGAAACCATATGATAATATACCCGTTATATGGGTCGAACGAATCCCGTCTTGATCAATCAAAACCCACTACATTCTCGTCATATACCCAACGATTACCCTTATGTCCACCCAGTTACGGATGACTAGGAATAATATCAAAGTACATGATTCATATGTTGGATACCTTGACGATCTCAGGTCGGAGGACAATACATCTATAAGAAACACTAATGACATACATATAACGTTCCATGTAGTGTTCTTATGTGGGTCGGTCCAGTCCACAAGTTCTCCAACTTGTACCCGTATGTAGAATTTATATCACATATGCAATTCTCAACATACGCTAGTCTTAATTTATTATTACAACCCATCCGTAATAATAATCGACTAGGGACATTTAAGAATATAAAATATTCTAGGGTTATAAGTATGTGCAAGCGTTTATCTCATAAGCGATACTTATTGGAATAACCTTAATGTGTATACATGACTACATATAATCATCCATGATTGGCTTTTGGGCATATTACTAACAAAGTCTGCCTTGGAGGAGTCCGGAGACCCATCGAAGAACCATCGGCCACTCATCAGGAATCTGCGTCCGCACAGGAATAGACAGGCTGAGATACTCCATTCCTACACCTGCATGGGCAAGGTAATCCAAAAGGACATGGATGAAAAAACAAAGGCGAAGAAAGGATAAAGAGATATACCTCCCAGATCCAAGTCGAGCCTGGGAAGTGCTCGGTGATGCGCTGAGAAAATTTGCCCATCTCTTGGTAAGCCTGTGCGAGACCGGCCGATGCCCAATCAACTAGTGGACCACTTGTTAGAACTCATGTCTCCTTGTCTCATTTTAGGATTTTGATATTGACAAACCAAGCATGACTCAATTGATGACAACCTTGAAGCAAAAAAAAATCAATCAAAAAGCAAAGGTCTAAAGAGAAAAGAGCACAAGAATTGAAGTAACAAGAAAGAAGACTTAGGAACTCAAATTGTACAAAGGTTAAATACTCAATACTTCTAAGACATTGGCTCAAAACAAAACCAATTTTACTCATGCATTCAATAGCATTTTTCAATCATGAAATGCTTTTTGAGCAATGAACATCGATGTTCTGGTTTTAGACATCGATGTTCCTGCCTTCAAACAATTTTTAAAAAACAGGCAGTAGCTCAAAACATCGATGATGGAATCCCAAACATCGATGTTCTCATGACCGTTGCACTTGAAAATGTTCTGCAACAGCAAAACATCGATGTCCAAATTTGAGACATCGATGTTCCATCAATTGATGTCTTTAAATTGATTTTCGCAGAACCAAAAATGATTTTACAGAACCAAATGAACATCGATGTTCTACAAGTCAACCTCGATGTTCTTCAAGTAAACATCGATGCTCTTCAAATACACATCGATGTTCCATGATGATGCTTTCAAAATGATTTCACAGAACCAAATGAACATCGATGTTCTTGAAGTAAACATCGATGTTCCCATGATCATCAGCTTTAAAATGATTTTGCTGAACCAAATGAACGTCGATGTTCTAGTGACCGTTGGACTCAATAATTCATATTTACTGGCAAAACATCGATATTCCTTTGGTAAACATCGATGTTCTCATGACCGTTGGTCCAAATAATTCAAGTTTACTGGTCAAACATCGAAGTTCTAAGTTTAAACATCGATGTTGTGTCGTTTTGAGCAGACACCTTTTTCAACATCCCATGCTATTTTGTCTAAAGGTGTTTTGGATTGATTCCATAACGATTATACATGTTTTGAGACATATAAATAGAGGATTTACATCTCTGTTTAATAACAATCAACTCTCTACATTTAAAGCATCAATTGTCATACATACATGAGCCAATTTCCTTGAGAATTGAGAGTTGCCTTTATAGAGCATTACTTGTTACTCATATCCACTCTTTGAGAGAGCTTTTGTTTGAGTGATTTTAAGTGTTGTTCATACACCTTAGGGGAGGATTGTTCCCTTGTAGCAACTCATAGGAAGAGTGTTTTCTTTCCTTGAGAGAAGTCTTGAAGTGAGGTATTTACAAGCAAGTAGAGTTTCGTGTGACTCGGGCTCTAGGTTTCTCTACGGTTTGTTAAGCACCCAGAAGCATAACCTAGATAGTGAATTCTTCGAGAGAGTCTCTCAGAGGACTGGATTAGCCACACAAGTTGTGTGTGTGAACCAGTATAAAATTCGGTGTGTCCTTCATTCTTTCAATTCCGCAATTATTTTCTGCAAGTTTTGATCTTGTCCATAAAACGCTATTCACCCCCTCTAGCGTAGGGCACTTATTCTAACAATTGGTAGCGGAGCCTAACTCTCTGAAAGACTTAACCATTTGAGAGAAACTTTCCATGGCTTCTACAAGTAATTATGCAGGACTCTTCGAAGGACAATCAAACACTCGTCCACCGCTCTTTGATGGCACCAACTACAACTACTGGAAAGAGAGGATTAGAATCTTCCTCCAAGCCAACAACTATGCTCTTTGGCGAATCATGAAGATCGGAGAGCAAATTCCGACAAAGAAAGTTGGTGAAACCATAGTGACAAAGACGGAGGAGGAATATGACGTTGCAGACATTACGATGGTTGAAAACAACGCCAAATCAATCAACATGCTCTATTGTGCAGTCAACCTCGATGATTACTGGAAAATCTCTTGCTGCACAACCGCAAAAGAAATGTGGGATAAGCTGGAGGTCACCTACGAAGGAACCGATCAAGTTCGAGAGGCCAAAATCGACTCCCTCATTGCAGATTACGAACTCTTTCGAATGAAGGAAAACAAGAGAATAGAGGAGATGTTCAAACGATTTTCTAAAATCGTAAATAACCTTCATGCTCTCAAGAAGGTCTACTCCGACAAGGACTTCGTCAGAAAAGTCCTTAGATGCCTCACTCCCGAATGGCGTTCTAAAGCCGACGCAATCTATGAAAATATCGGGACATCAAACACAACCATTGACAGTCTTAGAGGTAACCTTCTAACCTATGAAACTACTATTCTTAAACCCTCTTTGCAGGAACCAAAGAAGAAGGACATAGCTCTCAAAGCTTCCACCTCCAAGACGCAAGAGCTCACTGAATTGGACTCTAGCGATGACGATCAAGAACTTGGACTTGTCACCCATAAAATCCACAAATTCATGAAGAAAGAATTTGAAAGGAAAGGAATGAAGACGTCCGGTCCACCCAAGTGCTATGGATGTGGAGAGGTTGGGCACATCAAGCCTAAGTGCCCCAAGGCAAAGGAGGGAAAAGAAAAGAAGCCCTACAAGAAGCAAAGGGCATACATTTCTTGGGGAGGCGATTCCAGCGATGAATCATCCGATAGCGATGAAGAAGAAACGGCCAACCTATGTCTCATGGCACGAGAGGAAGAACCGAAAGAGGTAAGTACTTCTCACTCAAGAGAAGATTATACTTTTGAAGAATTGCAAGATGCATTTAATGAGCTTTATGGTAAATACATTTCGGCATCTAGAACTAATAAGGGCTTAAAGAGACAACTTGCAACTCTAGAAAATGATATGGAGAAAGTGTCAAGTAAAAATGAAAAGCTTAAAGAAGAAAATAAGTTTTACAGAAAGAGGAGTGCTAATAAACCGGAAAGTCCAATTAAGGAATGCTCATCATGTAAGTCATTAAAGGAACAAGTGGAAGAACTTGAAACAAAAACTAGGAAGTGTTCACCATGTGAGACATTAAAGGAACAAGATAATGAACTTGAAACAACCCTAAAGAAATTTAACACCCCTCAAAAGAACTTAAATTCTCTCTTAGGTAATTTGCAATCAACTAAACATGGAGTAGGTTTAAAAAATGAACCTAAGAAGAAGAAAGCTGAGACAAAATCTAGGAAGCCTAAGGTTCAACCTAAGGAAAACAAGGTGAGTAAAGTGCACAAACATAGGCAATATAGTAACTATTATCAACCTAGAAGGATGCACAATCCAAATGTTATTTGTCATTATTGCAAAAGAATAGGACATATTGCTCCTGTTTGCTTCACAAGGCATAGGCATTGGGCACAAGATGAAGCTCATTACCATTATGTCTCTAACACTCAAGGACCCAAGAAGATTTGGGTACCAAAAATACATTGATTTGTTTTGTAGGTATGCTTGAAGGCATCAAATGTACTTTAGTACCTTGATAGCGGATGCTCCAAGCACATGATCAAAGAAGCATCCAAGTTCTTGATTAATTCTTGTAGAAATGCAAGGATAAGTGGTAATGTTGAAAATAATCATCCTTTGGTTGAAATCGTTCTATTATTTCTAGTATACTTTTAATAGTGCTCTTAATGCTTATTTAATTAATTGATGCACAATACATATCATTCTTGGGTAATTGTAGAAGAATCTTGAGCATCCTATTTTCCCTTGGTTGAAAAAGAGCTTAGAAGTAAATTAAATTTGCACGAAGTAATTTTTTTTTTGGTAGCAAGTTTATATCCAAATGTTACAATCCATGAGCACAAGATGGTTTCTTTTTCGCATCAAGCATAGCATGTAGAGCATAATAGGTCAAGTTGAGGAACACTAGCTTTTCGTTGAACATTCATAAAAAGATAACACAATTGCTTAAAGCATAAATATTTTTTTATTATTTGTCTTAATGATTGGGTACAGCAGTGACTGAGAAACTGTTAGGGACATTAGCAATATTGACCCTAATACTATCATTCCAAGAGAACCACATTCCGACCGAATTGTTCTGACCATGAATTTCGAACCGGTTTGCTGGAGGAAAACGAAGCGGGATGACACCGTGATTATCTCCAGGCTGCCACAAGGTCTCTGTGAGCATAACCATGTTGGGCTTGTACTGGTTCTTTAGATCTCTTAAAGTTCGTGTGAAATCTTGGGAGCGCCTAGTGATTCCTCTGCAGTTCCAAACCAGAAGGCGAGCTTTTGGCCAAGTGGGTGGTAAGCTAGTTGTCCGCGGAACGCTCTGAGCAGTCATTGAAATTTGGTAATAGCTGCCCTCATTCAGAGTCTGGCAAGAAGGCTCCAGTCTGAACTCCTCAAGTCTGTCAGAGATGAAGAACATGATGGAATTGGCCGAGCCATAGAAGGAAGCTCGCAGGGCACTTTGGTGCTCCAGGAAGATTGTCTCCTCCATGGGTGTGACAAAGAACCGAGACGAGTAGAGCTCGTCAACGAAGACCAAACAAGGCATCCTCCCAAGCTCGTCTGGTAGTTCCTCTTGTTGCTCATTTATCAGGCTATAGGCTAAACGATTCCTTCTTCCTAAGGAGGCTCCCTCAACAAAGAAAACAGATGATGGAGCAGGCATTTTTGTCTTGTTGTGGTTTGAGTATCTCTCTCTCTCTGAATCGTATTTTCTTTAAATGCTTTTGATTATTTATTAACCATTGCTGTGCCTTTTATAGAAATACGATTACCTATTTTTAAAAGTCTAGACCCTACCTATTTTTCGATAAACGGTAAAACAAACCTCTCTCTTCACAAAAATACAAATTGTATACGCTCCTCAAGGCTCCTCTTTTTGAAAATCTTTACCACTGTCTACATTATTACTCTTGTCATGTTGCATGTTTTCCGGCTACAAACACTTGTGTTGTCTAGCTCACTTCTCACATGCATTATTTTTTTCACTCTGGCTATCTTGGCTCTTTAATAAAGGGATACAAATTCCCAAAGTCGCTTTTTGCTCATGTGGGGTTTATGAACAAGTGGTTGCTGATTATTGTCATTAATTCACCTTGCATTATGACGTCGTTTTTGGCTTACACAAATAATAAACATCGTTTTATCAAGGAACATTTGATTTCTATTATTACAAGAAATTCGTGATTTCACCACTTATATTCTTTTTGGTTACTAATAACAGGCTTGATTTAATTGGATCTTATATCATTCCTACCATTTATGTTTAAAAACAAGCTTGATTAAGAAAAAGGAACTACTTATTTATTCATTCATAAAATATTACAATAGAAGCAATCTATGAAGTCACTTGCTTCTCCAGTTCCTTTATATGTTTGCGGATATTCTCAACCTGGGAGGAAAGTCCCATACAGGCCATCTCGATCTGCATCACAGCAGAGCTGATCTTCTTCAGGGCTAAGTTTAGATGCCCAAGTGTCTGTAATGGTGTACTACTGTGAGCTATCCCTTTGCCCTTCGGATCATTAGTATCTTTGGTGACCAGCTTCTTTTGACGCTTGCGAGAGAAGGCCGTGTCTTCCAAATGACCAGGGACATTCCTCCGCTTGCGGCATTTCTTCAGCATTTCCTCAACATCAGAACCACCAAAGAGAGGTGCACCAAAAGTATAACTTAACTCCTCCGATTCAGAGGTAGTTCCGTTCTTATTGGTGAACCCATGATTTGAGATATGCCTTGCCAAGCATGAGGTTGGTATTTATAAGCAGAAAGTGATTACGGTAAGGACATATACGAGATTTCATGTTGAAGAAAGTGGAATACTCGAGAAAGTTGCTGACGTAAGCCGTGACGAGACTATCAAAATCCGTAAAGAAAGAGTCATTCTTCGAAAATTCGAAATGAACTAAAAATCCCTGACTCTACATTGATCTAATTTGAGTATTTTTATTGTCTTTTCTTTACTGACATGAGCGTCAGAGTATTTTCTAAGTTGTTTTGCAGGTACCCTTCATTTAAGCCAAAAGAATGGGGGAACAAGAAAGATGAGACTGCAAAACATCGATGTTGCTCAACGAAACATCGATGTCCGAATGAACAAACTTAGACCCGAGGCTGAAAAACATCGATGTTGAGGAGACAACATCGATGTTGAGTGGACTTCAGCTCGTACCATTCCCAACCAGCAGCTTTAGACATCGATGTTCAGTCAGAAAACATCGATGTTCAGTAAGTGTTTTTCTTCCAGTAGTTTTAAACATCGATGGTTCCAAGTAAGACATCGATGTTCTGTCATTTCAGATTACAATTTATTTCATCCTGTAGTTTTAAACATCGATGTTGTCTCGATTGGCGGCATTTCATCTTGTGCCCAGAGGCTACACAACATCGATGTTGAACTTATGAACATCGATGTGTAGCCCTCACTTTTCGAAAAAATATAGCCGTTGGGAGTCAAACATCGTTGTCTTCAAACAGAACATCGATGATTAGGCGTTAAAATTTAAAAAATATAGTTGTTTCTAGCCGTTGGAGCCTGTTGTATGGACTACAACAGCTATATTTTGGCTCCTCTATATAAGTGATGACTCCCTCTCTCATTTTATACACACTTTCTACTGTTCATTCACTCTATACTTACTCTCCACATCATTCTCCTACTTATTTTTCTCAAGTATGGCAGGTGGGAAGAAATCTTCCATGGGCAAATCTCCTGCTAAGGAGAGACCATCAAAGCACAGAGGAGGCTCTTCAAGCTCAGCTCCTCAGTTTGCCGTGGGAGGCACTTCAATTTGGTTATCTACTAGAGCCGAACTCCATAACTTCATGTCTCTCTTCTCCAAGCGCTCAATTGCGTCTCCATGGTATCTTCCGGTGGATTACCCGAAGGAGAAGAACTACACGCAGCTTGAAGCCAATCTTCGAGCATCGGGATTATGGGAATTCGTGACTAATAGGGGCTGGCAATATAGTGCTGAATTCGTCCGAGCATTCTACTCAACTCTCCGACGAGATGGTGACACCTTGTCCGCTAGTGTCAATGGAGTATCTATTTCCATGACATTGGAGGAATACGGGGCGCTTGCTGGCTTGCCTTTTCAGGGAGGCGATATTGCATCCTACGGAGGTGATCAATGGCTCACGGTCCATGAAGCACCTTTTCTGCCCGAGCTTGGCTTCACTACTATTGTTCGACACAAATCTGGGAGGCCAACCATTCATTCTATCAACCCGGAGTATCGAGTTCTATTCTACCTTCTCACTCGGGTCATCAAACAAAGAGACGGAAATCACACCGTCTTATCCGTTCAAGATGTGAAAGTCCTACATGCCATCATCCACCATGCACCAATCAATTGGGCACGAATTGTGCTCATGCACATGTCAGAATATGCTTCCGCATACACCGACCATCCATTGCCCTATCCATTCTTGGTCTTGGATATTTTATTGAATGCAGGTGTTGATGCTCGGAAAGGCGCACAGTGTCACGGACCAAGAGTGTGGCGCAGCGGATGCACACTCTCACCGTGCGGCACAAGCAAGATCGTCCCTTAACTTGTAAGCCTACACACGCAAACACACGGAAGAGAGAACCAAGAGAATAATAAAGCAAGAGAAGTAATTGGGAGAAGACTCAGTATTATTATTAATAAACCATCAACAACAATACATGCCCAACAACTCCCCCTCACGCGTCCTATTTATATAGGTGCCGCAAGGTTTCAGCCCTTTTCCAACTAGTAATAGAACTCCTATCGCGACTAGGTTTCCTATCACAAGTCTATTCCTATTAAGACTCAAAGTGGCCAGCCCAAATCCTAACAAGAATAGTCAGCCCACACGCGCACCAGCAAGCCCAAGGAAACCCTGTGCGCCTTGGATTCCCGGGTTGTGACAACAGGTTCCTCACACCAAAATATGGGCGATAAGTGATGCTACTTTCCGCATCGAAAAATCTGTGGAAGAACCAAGGCCCGGCCAAACTTCCGAGCAAGCTCCAGGGATTGCCCCCGCAGAAAGTTCCTGTGCAGCCCCTTCTCGACGCCGAACCTCCGGAGTCACTCTTGAGTCCATTGCTGACTCCATCCATGGCTTTCAATTAAGCATAACAAGCATGAGCCGAGCAATAGAGAGGATTGACACGGAAGTGCAACGACAAGGCTACTCTCTTCGGTCGTACTTTGCCCGTGTAAATTACGATCCTCCACCATATGACAGCACACTTCATAGCTACAATTTTGACAATGAAAGTGATGATGATGATGAAGACTTCATACCAATGGATGTTGAGGATGTTCAAGAAGGAGATGATGGTGAAGAAGGAGCTAATGACGAAGAAGAGGATGATGATGATGATGACAATGATGGGAACTAAGACCCAACTTTCTAAACTCTTATCTCTTATTATGTTTATATCTTTTCAATTCAATAAAATGTTTCCTATTGCTATTTCTTTTTGCTAATGCCAAAAGGGGGAAGATAAGAAGAAGTAATATGCACCAAGTTTAGGGGGAATCATAGTTTGAAAAACATAGGGGGAATTAACCTCACTTATAAATTCATAAAACTTGGCATATACTTTTATTTGTTTGTCATTATCAAAAAGGGGGAAATTGTTAGAACTCATGTCTTCTTGTCTCATTTCAGGGTTTTGATATTGACAAACCAAGCATGACTCATTTGATGACAACCTTGAAGCAAAAAGAAATCAATCAAAAAGCAAAGGTCTAAAGAGAAAAGAGCACAAGAATTGAAGTAACAAGAAAGAAGACTTAGGAACTCAAATCGTACAAAGGTTAAACACTCAATACTTCTAAGACATTGGCTCAAAACAAAATCAATTTTACTCATGCATTCAATAGCATCTTTTCAATCATGAAATGCTTTTTGAGCAATGAACATCGATGTTCTAGTTTTAGACATCGATGTTCCTGCCTTCAAACAATTTTTCAAAAATAGGCAGTAGCTCAAAACATCGATGTTGGAATCCCAAACATCGATGTTCTCATGATCGTTGCACTTGAAAATGTTCTGCAACAGCAAAACATCGATGTCCAAATTTGAGACATCGATGTTCCATCAATTGATGTCTTTAAATTGACTTTCGCCGAACCAAAAATGATTTTACAGAACCAAATGAACATCGATGTTTTTCAAGTCAACATCGATGTTCTTCAAGTAAACATCGATGTTCTTCAAATACACATCGATGTTCCATGATGATGCTTTCAAAATGATTTCACAGAACCAAATGAACATTGATGTTCTTGAAGTAAACATCGATGTTCCCATGATCATCAGCTTTAAAATGATTTTTTCGAACCAAATGAACATATGTTCAGTGAGTAAACATCGATGTTCTAGTGACCGTTGGACTCAATAATTCATATTTTCTGGCAAAAAATCGATGTTCCTTTGGTAAACTTCGATGTTCTCATGACCGTTGGTCCAAATAATTCAAGTTTACTGGCCAAACATCGATGTTCTAAGTTTAAACATCGATGTTGTGCCGTTTTGAGCAGACACCTTTTTCAACATCCCATGCTATTTTGTTTAAAGGTGTTTTGGATTGATTCCATAACGATTATACATGTTTTGAGACATATAAATAGAGGATTTACATCTCTATTTAATAACAATCAACTCTCTACATTTTATGCATCAATTGTCATACATACATGAGCCAATTTCCTTGAAAATTGAGAGTTGCCTTTATAGAGCTTTACTTGTTACTCATATCCACTCTTTGAGAGAGCTTTTGTTTGAGTGATTTTAAGTGTTGTTCATACACCTTAAGGGAGGATTGTTCTCTTGTAGCAACTCATAAGAAGAGTGTTTTCTTTCCTTGAGAGAAGTCTTGAAGTGTGGTATCTTCAAGCAAGTAGAGTTTCGGTGACTCGGGCTCTAGGTTTGTATACGGTTTGTTAAGCACCCGGAAGCTTAACCTAGATAGTGAAATCTTCGAGAGAGTCTCTCAGAGGACTGGATTAGCAACACAAGTTGTGTGTGTGAACCAGTATAAAATTCGGTGTGTCCTTCATTCTTTCGATTCCGCAATTATTTCTTGCAAGTTTTTGATCTTGTCCAAAAACGCTATTCACCCCCCCTCTAGCGTAGGGCACCTATTCTAACACCACTCAAGTCCGTCAAAGAAGCTAGCAGGTCACAGCGAACCTTCTCACTACCCGACGCAAAAATCGTCCTGTTCAGACTCACTAAAATCAAACCTCCGGCATGCTGCTCGATGCTACCCGGATAGGTCGATGACAACAGCTCGTCCTGCAGCGACAATGGTGAAACCTCGCCAACATGGCTCTTGATCCACTTAGGTCTGATACCCAATAGGTCCTCGAAGCGATCCACGCCGAGATCCTGATCAACAACGACTGGTGTGCCGTTGAATAAGAGCCGGGTAATGTGGGAATAATCAGAGGGGATCATCTTCATCTCCCCACAGGGCAGGTGGAATGTATTGGTAGTATCCCACCACCTTTCACCGAGTGCCGAGACGGCTTGAAGATCAACCTTGTGTCCTTTTAAGGTACGGAAGAGGTCCCAAAGCCTAACCCTCTGAACTATCTCCTTCACCCCGGCATCGCTCACCACGTGCTTAAGGATGGCGGACTGCGCCTCGACTCAGCTATGGTTCTGGCTCCGAGTGTCCACGGCCTGTGTAGATACCCCCAGAAACATGAATGCTCACACCAAACTGGGCAAAAACAAGTCGAACCAACTCCATATTCATGTAGACATGCATCATGGGGATGGATTTGCACAAAAGTATCATGCATTCTGGTATTAGAACAACATTTTATTTGTAGACTAAATCACAAGAAAATCACAAACACCGTCCCAGCAAAACTCAAAATTGACCGAAATTTTGACACAAGCCCATCAACACCCACCCATTGTACATTGAGAATATGCAATCCAAACATCAAAACAACAACACAATCAGCCAAAATCATCGATTTTTGCCAAGAACCTAAACCCCCATTTGGGCATTCCATCAATCCAACAATTTTTGTGTTTAACCTAGCAAATAAGCATAAGGGAAAGCATTGTAGGCATACTAGGAACATTTTCAAACAATCAAACACACCAAACATTGCATAAATACGAATTTATGGAAAAATTGGGCATAAACTCAAAAATGAATTGAAATTGCAATTGAAGTAGTTTTGATTGATGAAATTCACTTACTTGCACTTAGGGAGGATGAGAGGAGATGTGCCTATCAGCGGATCTAAGTAATAAGGCCGGATTGTCCTCCAGATTGGATTTTGGGCAATATTTCCTTATTGTGTCTTCCCGTGATTTATGAATGCTTGATGATGATGATGCCAAAGGTCTCTCTTTTTGACTTGTATTTGATGAAATTATTATTGTCAATCGAGTCCGCCTCTAAAAAAGATTCACTACGAATTTGGTCATCAATTGTCATGCATCTCTGATAGTCTCTCAAAGAGCACTCTGGTTTTCCACTAACCCCTCATTGAAATCGATAGTCTACCTCTCCATCAGTCAACCAAGTATACCCAGCCTGAGTGGTCTTGATTTTTCCCAAACTTTATGGTCTCAGTATTCTATGTCTATGGTTGCTACTCCCACAAGAAAGGAAAAAAAAAAGAAAGAAAAAAGAGAGAAAAAAAAGGGGGAAAGAAAAAAGATTCCACTAGGTTGAAAACCTGGAAGGGCGGCCTAGGCAAAAGTTAAGGCCAAATGAAAATGGGATAGTAGCCAATGACAACAAAGAGACATCCATATGTTAGATCACATTGCTCCGTCAATTCTCAAAACAAAGATTGCTCATCAAAGATAGACCACTCGGTTGACCTTGTCATCATCAACAGAAGGAGTGTAGAAGCATCTGGGCACATTGCCTCCATCTATTTTCGAAGGGATATCCATTCATCCATCCGCCTTACCTTGATTGAACAATTTATCCATCAAAACCTTTTTGACAAAGAGTGCTCACCTTTGAGGTCCAAGTTAGAATTTGAGGGGAGTGGGTTCATAGTCATTGGGAATCTTTTTTTCTAGGCTTTGGAGTTTTTGATGGGATAACTCGCTTTTTCTCAAGTTGCCTAACTTTCACTTTAGCTCGAATAGTTTTCAATGCTCATACATCATACTAGGGGCATTCACATTGAAATGCACTATGTTTAGATAGAAAGCACACACATCCAAACATACATGTAGAAGTAGATGGCACTTGCATTCGAGGAGAAAGGGGAGAAAAAAGAGAAAAATTGAGGGGAAAGAGGAGAAAAGAGAGGAAGGAGAGCAAGAGATAGAGAAAAGGAGAGAGACGAGGAGAAACAAGACAAGAGAAAGAGAGGAAAAAACAAAAAAGAGAAGAGAGATGGGGCAAAGAGGAAAACATGTCATGAGCACTTGCAGTTGCATAAAGGGGAAAAGAGGAAGAGAGGAGGAGAAAAGAACTGAAGAAGAACACGAGAGAGAGGATAAACATGTCATGGCACTCACATGTAGAAACTAGGGGCATCCCCATGCATTGAAAAGACCACACACTTAGACATGTTCATGAATCACTTACATGTAGAACATGGATTCCTTGAGATGGTAGACTTGGTTGAGGACAAATGATCAATGAAAGTGACAACATCATAAATTCGTCGCCTAATGTAGACTCACATTTCCTAGGGTTGATGACTGGAGGGGCATGGCATGTTCGAATCTTTAGATGACTCTGTCTGTAGAATAACGGGCATGCCATGCCCTCACCCGAGGTGTAGACATTACGATCACCTATAGACTCTAGGGGCACGGTAGTCCCCCAGCTTTTGATTCATTTTGGGCATGATGTAAGGGGCATGCTACCCCGCTATGATTGATGGATTTCCCAGGGGCACGACGGGCCCGTTTAAGCACAAAAAGTAGACCACCCATTTGGCTGTGGGTTGGGACACCTGGGATGTTTGTGAACCAAGGGCACACTAAGCCCCCCTCTCCAAAACCGTGATTAGATGATGCTGGGGGCATCATGCCCCATCTTGAGAAAATCAGACTAGGGACATGATGTGTCTGCAATTAGGAAAGGGGCAAGACACACCCCATTTCCTTCAAACACACTAGGGAACCCGGGGACACGAGGGACATGAACCATAGACAACCTATCAAACCCAGTGAGAGGATATAAGGGAATTTGTTCCAGATCATCCAACCGAGAGTGACACCTTTTCTAAAGCCTAGTTAGACGTTGAGGAAACCTAGAAATGAGATGCCCAGAGTAGAGACAACCAGAAGCCGACACCTAGTTCCCGTAAACCATGAGATGAGGAAATCCAATCAAGAGGGAATCTAGATGAGAGTAGACCTTGAGGGAAACCAGGAGGGAAGCCATTGATGTTGAGTGTCTTTGGGGTGTCCTGCAAGCGCATAGGGTAGTTGTAGTACTCTATCAAGGTCGTATCCACAGGGACTGGGATGAGTCTGTTACTCCTTACCTAAGACAAATTAGGCTTGAAACAATTAAACAAAAACAAATTATGGGGTGAGTACCAATCGGAAATTAAATTAAGCAAGAGAATAAAAAGTAATAGCAATGTTGAAGTAGGCAGGGATCAGATTTGGTGAAATCTTAGGTATCCAGGGATTCACATGTCTTGCCTTTATGCTCTAAATTGCTCAACAACATCATCACAGGCCGGGCCTGTGTGACGCCTTGTGTTTAATAAGATGTCTTGAAGGGGCTCCCAACCTAATGTACTACCAACGGCTTTCGATCTTATTGATAGTTCCCTAAGCTTCCATCTACCCCCTATCACTAGAGTAGACGTCCACTTAGAGGTGAAGTTTGGTGTTGGTGCTAATTACCCACAGTCTCTCCCTATCTTCTTTCGAACGGCTAGGGAGTGAAGGCTGACTATTGTTGGTCAAGCTCACTTGGCTTCTCCTTTCGGTCCTTCACCAAGCTGCTACTAAATTAAAGATAGACTACTCAATAATCAATCAAGAATCAGAATAAAAGTGGTGTCCTTTTCTTGACTGTGCTGCAACAGGCCGAGACAGTGCTGAGCCTGTGGCTAAGCCTGTCGAGAACACAAGGTCAATTACACAGATCAATTCTTGCAGGCGCTCTCAACCTATACTGAACCCATTTGTTTTCACTCACAGGTTCCTCCCAAGATTCTCAATCATCCTAACGCTTTCGCATCGGTCAAACCAAGGGGATTAAGAGTGGGTGTTGAGGCTAATTCCTCAATTAGTTCCTAATTTCTTTCAAAATTTAGAGCTAAGGGTTGGTTGTTGTTGTTCTAGCAACTATGGTTTCTCCTTTCGGTCCTTCACCTAGCTACCTATAATCATGTATGGGTTTGATCAAGACTCAAACATGGAGCAAGCTTGCAACAACCAAACAAGAAAATCGGGCTAGAAACATAAGAGGAGCAATTTATTGCACTTAGAACAGAAACAAGCTTCACCCTTCAACCTAAGAGGGATTGTTTAATTCATAATCGAAATTACAAAAGTAATAGGGATAATGGTTGGCGGAATAAAGTGTTTTTTCAGCCTTGTATTAGACCTCAAAGTTGGAAGTCATCCCTCTATTAGATTTTGGCTTGTTTTCATCCCTCTATTTGTGAATTTTGTCTTATTTTCATCCCTGTGTTCGCCTTTTTGGCCTATTTAGAGGGATGAAAATAAGCCAAAACCCATGGACAGAGGGATGAAAACAGACCAAAACCGATACAAGGATGGCTTTCAACTTTATGGTCTAACACAAGGATGAAAAAAGGCTTTAATCCAATGGTTGGCATAAGGACTGGAACAAATCTGGAGGTTAGGGACAACACGATTTCTGCCTAGAAAAGGCTGCAGAATCGTGTTTACCCTTAAACCCTTTTGTTCCAAAAACTTCTGCAAGTTAAGGGTATTTGATCGATGGGTTCTTCGATACTTCTTCTTCCTTCCTTCTTCTCTTTTATATGCCCAGATCCTCATCTTCTCTCTTCTCCCACGTGCTGGAAGGTATGGCAGTTGGGCAAGTTGAGCTTCAGTTGCCCATCTTGCTTCTCGAGATAAGGCACCATGGGAGGTGTGACGAATGGGTGAAATCTGCAAATTTGCAGATTTTAGAAGGCTTAGGGGGAGGATAATGGTTCTTTAATTGTTAAAATTCTTTGGGTGTGATGATTATCCCCTCTTTCCCATGCTTAAAGTCTTCTGAGTCACTCAGGTCATGATTGCAGAGTTGAAAGTTCTGCAAGTGGTGAAGCTCTGTAAGTGGCTGAGTTTAATATTCTTTTCTTCGCATTCTGGTCATCTGCAGAATCCACAGGCTGAGCCTGTGCCTGAGGCTGTATGCGATTTCTTCCTATTTTTTCTGTGCAATTGAATTCTGTTCTTTTTTAGATTGATAGTTTGGCGTGATGGCTTCGTGGATCAAGCCGAAGAAGGTGAAATCGGTGGATAACTGGTGAGTGGAGGGGGATTCGTGGCCTTTCACTGATTCTGCAACGAACGACAGGCTCGAAACAGGCTCATGCTGTGCCAGAGGCTGTTTCTTCGAATTCTCCAATAAAATCGCCAAAAATTCTTCAAAATGCACCTGGAATCACTAATCATACAGTAAGAGATGGAATTTAAGGGAATATGATGAAATAATACAAAGTAAGCCATATAATCTTGATAAATTGAGACTAAAATACATCTAAAATCATGCCTAAAACTATGCATATTTCATGTGCATCAAAATACCCAAACTGAAGATTTTTCTTGTCCTCAAGCAAACAGAAGAGAAAAGAAGGCATGAATTTGAAAGAAAGTAAAGACAATTTCAAAGCATCAGATTTTCGCTAGGTTTCTCCCTTGTGATGTCCCAATTCAAGCATCTTCTTATTTTTCTTCAAAACTGCATTCGATTCTAACCAAATTCCTTGTCAGTAGTTTTTATCATAAAAATCAAAGGAATAATTTCGCAACTAGCCTTCTTTCCTTCTGTCATTCGAGGGATTCAGTTAAAAATTGAAAAGCGAAGAAAAATACCTCAAATGCAGACCCATTACCTCTTGTCTCCACTAATGTGCACAAGTCATCAAGCAGGATCACTAGGACTTTTTCTGAGTTGTATTGAGGTTGGGTGAGGGTTGTCAAAGGAAGGTAGATGATTTTTCCAAAGGTCGATGGCTTGTGAACTCGATTCTTTTATTTTTGTTCATGAACAGCATGAGACAGTGTAGAGGCTGTTTGGCTTTGTATTTTCTGCGGTCTCACGCTATTCAGTAACTGGGTCCCAATACTTCAGTCATTCTTGATGTAGCCACTAACTCCAACAGATGGATTGGATTTGTGTTTCTTGGTGGAGTATGATTTTCCAGATGTTGCCCTTGTCCTTCCTTCCTTTCTTTATTTTTGTTTTTTCTTTTCTTTTTTTTCTTCTTCCCACATGTTTTTCATTTTCTTTTTCTTTTTCAAGGAGAAGATGGAGTTCGTACATCTGGTGGCATTCTGATTTTTGCACTGGCTGAGTATGGGTTATCTCTTTTTCTAATCTTGATCAAATCTTGCTCACAGGCTCATCGACAAGGTGAGGCTGTTTGAAGGAGTTTTGTGCCATTAGACACTGATGGCCCTGCTTATGGCTACAAACGGTTGAGGGTGGACTGTGTAGGGTAATTGAATGAAATGGGGGCCATCTTGATTGGCTCAAAAGGGGTTGCAAGGGTTTGGTGAGAGGGGTGTGGTTCTATGTGGTCTGTAGTTGTGCCAAAGATGGCCTAGATCTTTTTCTTGCTCGTAGACTTTGCTTGAGATTTCGCCTTGACAAAGACAAGGGCCTGTTCCAAGGTAAACAGGCTGGGCCTGTTCTAAGGTACACAGGCTGAAAATTCTTTAACGTGGTCCTTCTTTCGACAGAGTTCATGGAATGCAGTTGCTTGATTATTCCTGTTCTGCTTGTTTTGGAAAAAATAAGAAAAGTCATAAGATTAGGGTCTTCGAGCAGAATTTTGAATGGAACAAGAGAGAGTGCATAAATATAAGGACAGGCTCACATTGGGAGAAACAAAGTGAAAATAGATAAAAATTGAAATTGCATTACATGAACACTAGAAAGTACATAGCATAATTGCACCCTAAAATACCCCAAACTGAAAAACTTGCAGTGTCCTCACTGCAGAAACAAAACAAAAACAGGGTGCAAGAACAAAGTCACACAAACAATAGAAACACACTGCCGAAATAGAAAAATAAAAGATAAAAGTTCTATTCTAAGCTATATTCACACAAAAATATTCCAAACTAAAAGTCAAGCTATGTGTAGCGGGGTTGAGTTATCCTAGACTAGGTTATAAGGTGCTGCAGGATCGGATGAAAGTAAGTTCATGGGCTGTTTCTTCCCGGACGGTGGCTGAGGTGGTGCTGGCGGTGCTCTGGTCAGTGCCCGTGCCATGTTGAGGAGGTTGGTGAGGGTTTCGGTCAGTTGGACTTGTTGGCTCGTGTATTGGTTATGGAATTCTCGCATGACACGGGCCTGTGTCTCCCCATTCCTCCTCAGTTCTGCGATGCCCCGAGTGATGCTAGTGTGCATTTCCCCCATTGAGCTTGTGAGGCGGATCTCTTGGGCAGAAATGCTCTCCTAGAGGCGCTGCTGACGTTCCCCTTAAGCATTAAGGGTCTCTTGTAGGCGGTTTTGGTTTTGGAGGATTGGAATGATTTGTTGACCAATCCAATCCTGCATTTGCTCCAGGATATCCAGCAATTGGTCCCGGGTAACAGCCTGGTCCTGGGCCTGAGGCTGTGGGGCGGCTGGAGGTGCTCCTTCTGGCTGCTGCTGGTCCGAATTGTTTTGGGGCTGTCCCTGAGGCTGTGCCTCGCCCTGTGCCGCTTCTACTCCTACATCTTGTTCCTCAGGTTGTTCCTTTGCTGCTTCTTCCTTAGCTTGTTCCTCAGGCTGTGGTACGGGGAGGTTGAGGCGGTTGAGAATGGTGCCGTCGATCCAAACCGTTCCTTCAACTTCTTGGAATTGGTTGAGGGGGATGCCAAAGTGTCATGCCAGTGCCGTGATTATCCTTGCGCCTGGAAGGTACTGTGCTTGACGCTGGGTGTAGAGGCGGTGGAGAATAAAACACCTGGTGTTGAGGGGCTGTCTGTGAACTATGCAGTAAGGGAAGAAAAGCTCCTCGGTTTGCACTATCAGGCGGCTCCGCTTGCTGTCGTAAATGTTGTGTGCCAGGAAGTGCTGAATGATTCTGAGGCTGCGACGGTGGAAAGATGTGGCGCTGCTGGAGGAGGAGTTATAACCGGGTGTGTTGGAGATTTCTCTCCAGAAAGTATCGGTGTCGAATCCCAGGCCTCTCCTAGTGTCCCTCGTTGCTCAGCCCAAAAATTACGTTGAACTAGGCGACTGTGAGGACCCGGTTCTCATTGCCTAACTGGAACCGTGCAATGCCATCCTGGCGTGGGGTGGGTGGTTGATAGGAAAGGGAAGAAAAGAACTCGCGGGTAAGGTCCTCGTAAGGGTTCTCTCCCAGTGTGGCAAAGTTCAACCACCAAACCGGTTGAAGCAACTGTCTGATGCTATTACGGAGGCAACCGGTTGAGCCATCTTCTTAGAAGCACAATCTGAGATTGTGCCCGTATCTATGCCCTTTGATGGTCGGCACTCACTGCTCGGAAAATGAATGGCTGGATGTCTGCCTCTGGTTTGGCCTATTCATCTTCCAGGTGGCCGGCCTCTTCCTCCTTGCCTTCCCTCTGTTCTTCTTCTTCCTCTTCCGTTCCAGGGGGTGGGGCGCTGGGTTCCCGAGGACGATCCTGGTTTCGTTTGAAACAGCCTTCGTTATTTGCTGGTTTGGGGGTGTTTGTGGATGGGCTGGCCGCGGCGACTGTTTTGTAATTAGAGGTGGCGAAGCGTGTGCAAGGGCGTTTGGTGGGTTGAGTTGGGGTGGCTGTGGTGGGGGTGGCGGTGCATGATTCTGGGGTTGGGTCCACCGTCATGTCGATTATCTCGGATTCGGGGATGGCGGTTCGTACTCCAGTAGTGGTGGTAGTTTCAATTTCGAGAGGAGGGTCGAGGTTTAGGTCAATCTCGCCGCCTGGGCTTGTCAGTGGGGTACGAGGGCAGCGGGTGTAATGGGCAAGTGGGGTGGTGTGTATGGTGGAGGTGGTGGTTTCAGAGGTGTCGGGTGTGGTGACGGTGGGTTTTGTGGTTGGTGCAGGGAGTGCGAGAAGGGGTGGGGGTCGGGCGTTTTGTGGTGGGTAAAGGCGAGCGAACTCGCTGATGAGGAATTGGAGGGGAGGTAGGTCTGGGTGTAGTTGCAGCGGTGGGCGATGTATTGGCAGGTTACGTTGGATGGATTGGAAGAGTGGGCAGTTGATGGTGTAAGTTCTAGTGGGGTTGAGGGGTGGGAGATTAGGGCTAGGTTGGGTTGGGGAAAAAGGAGGGGTCGTGGGTGGGGTGTTTTTGTTGCCGTCGGCCTTGATGGTGAAGGGAGCAATTTTTGATGTTTTAGGGTTTGGATCAGTGGGTAGGCGAAAGGAAGAAGATGAAGTGAAAAGGTAAGAGCAGGGGTTTCTTTTTAAAGCCAATGAACAGGAGTGAGGGATGGTGAAGGGCTGGGAAAGTGAAGAGTTAGGTTTGCTGGGTAATGATTGTTGCCGCCCATTCATATGTATGTGTGCCCCCTTTTTAGAATTTGGGTTATGTCTATTCGCATGAATGAAACGTGGGTAAGGGGGGGTATAATTGTGTTGGGCAGATTTTTTAGCGTGTGTGAAAAATTTTTTTCCTGTTCCTCTTTTTGTGCTGGGAACTGTAGCCGAAACAGGCTGAGCCTGTTTGTCACTACAGGGCCACAGGTTGTGCCTTGGTATTGACATTGTTTACAAGGAAAAATTTGTTTCTTATATTCAGCAAGACTCTACCCCTATCGTTTTGTTCGAGGCTCCCTATCATTAATTATCCCCTAAGTGCGAGAAATCGTCTAAATGAGTTGTTAGATTAGTGTGGAAGTTCGACACAGGCTCAGCCTGTGATGGGGCTGTGGTGTGCCTGTGTAGTGTCAAAATACTCCGTTTTGCAAAAATTTTTTGAACCTTGCTATTTAAAAGTGTAAAGAGGAACTTCCCTGACGAATTTCTGACCTGATGATTCCTTTCCTCAAATTTGCAGCACCTAATAAAAACAAAAAAAAAACGCGCAAAGGAAAAATAAAACAAACTTGAAAGAAAGTAAAGGAAAGAAAATTAAAAATTAGCACACTTGGAGGTTGCCCAAGTGGTGCTTCTTTTACGTCTTTTAGCTAGACACCTCCCTATTTTGCTAGTTGGGAGGTGGATCATGGAGAAATTGAGTCTCCTGATACTCCAGGATCCTTGTGTGATACAGCTTCAGCCTTTGTCCATTCACCTTAAATGGATGTGTCTGTTCATTGTAGATTCCAACGGCACCATGTGGGTAATAGTGTGACACAGTGAAGGGACCAGACCATCTTGACCGAAGCTTTCCAGGGAATAGCTTCAGGCGAGTGTTATAAAGCAGAACTTGGTCCCCTTTCTTGAATTGCTTGGACTGGATCCTGCTGTCATGCCACTTCTTTGTCCTTTCCTTGTATAGCTTGGCATTCTCATATGCTTTCAGCCTTAGCTCGTCCAACTCATTGAGCTGCAACAGCCTCTGCTCTCCCACGGCCTGTGTATCAAAGTTTAGAGAATTAATGGTGCAATACGCCTTGTGCTCAAGTTCCACAGGTAGGTGGCAAGCTTTTCCAAAGACGAGGCGATATGGAGTGGTGCCTATGGGTGCTGTGTAGGCTATGCGGTATGCCCAAAGAGCATCATCAAGCTTCACTGCCCAATCCTTGCGTGATGGTCCCACTGTCTTCTCCAAAATTTGCTTGATCTCTCGATTTGTCACCTCGACTTGGCCACTTGTCTGAGGATGGTAGGGAGTGGCCACCTTGTGTCTGATTCCATACTTCCTTAGGAGAGCTTCAAACTGTTTGTTACTGAAATGGGTACCTCCATCACTGATTATGGCTCTTGGGGTGCCAAATCGAGTGAAGATATTTTTCTTCAAGAACCGTGTTACTACCCTGGCATCATTAGTTGGGGAGGCAACAGCCTCAACCCATTTGGAAACATAATCAACCGCTACCAAGATGTAGTTGTTCTCGAATGAGCTTGGGAATGGTCCCATGAAATCAAACCCCCAAACATCAAACAGCTCTACCTCCATTATGCCCTTGAAACGACCGCATCCCAAAACCAAATATATAAAACAAAAATAACAAGAAAAGATAAAAATGCCCTCGAGTCTAGGGATGCCAAAAACCGCCGAGTAAAAAGACTCACCAACATTACACAATAGCAAAATATACATCGGGATACTAAAAGACTCAAAAATAAATCAGGCTTAACAAGCCAAGTAAACACCGACAAACCAACCGGGTTAACAAATAATCAATCCAAATATAACAAAACGACATCCCGACAAGTCACGCAGCGGAAATCAATAACGAGTTCAGTGACAAATACATGCATATGAAGTGTCAACCTATGGATCCATCCCCGAAGGAAAGTAGGCACAGTTACCTGAATGCATCCCTGATCCACGATCAGTTAACCTGTGTAAAAATTGTGAGGGGGTGAGACCAACCACTGTCTCAACACAGACAAATAAACCAGAATATACTAGTACATTCAACCACGAATACATCAGTATCTGGCAATAACAGCCATTGTGCAAAACAAGGCACAGTGCACCAAACAAAGTCAAGATCAGACTTTATTCCCATGCTTATCATTAATCAACTTATTAGAGTTATGTTTAATTATAACATTAGCGTTGGGTAATTTATTAGGGCCCTTTACTGTGTGCGTCGGGCGCGGTAGCAACTGGCCAGCTCCCTAGGGTGTATGCCCAACATAGAACATATATGTATATATATCAATACACCGGAATGGGTAAGTTCCGACAAAAGAAAACCACTAACAACCAAGTGGCTGACAGCTCTAGGAGTGGTGCTCTCCTCAAAGGAATATATAAACAAGAATCTTGGGGCACAACCGTCAGTCCCCAAGTAACCAGCTCTGTGAGGGGTGCTCTCACCAAAAGAATAGGTAATAACAAATAACCAAGGGGTGCACCCGACAATCCCCAAGGCGCCAGCTCTGTGAGGGGGTACTCTCACTAATATACTAAACGAGGGGCATACCCATCAATACCCTCATCGTCGTCTCTGTGAGTACTACTCACTACCATAACAGGACCCAAGGGGTACCCTCTCTCCCTCTCGGTGCTACCGGTTAACAGCCCCACAGTAGACGATATGTTATTCAGAATTATTTGTTATCAGTTATGACTTATGTATAGAGCAATTCTCAAGGTGTGTTTACAGGTGGTGTGCCACCAGAGAGTCTCTAGACTGAGCCTAAGTCTCACATGAGCACATAATATTGGCATAACAACAGATATCATAAAACAATGCAATACTAGCCCATAAAATATTTAACTTGGCATTTTTAGTCCAAAATAATCAACATGGCATTGTCAGCTCACAACAATTAGCATGGCATTAACAGCTCATAACAATTAACACAACAACGAAGTACATATATAAGCAGGCACACAACATAGCCAGAGCATGTATCACAACAAGCTGAATCAGACATATAATTCTTGCAACATTTATCCATTTACCACACAATGTACCAAGACTATCAACCTAAGTACCGTAGACAGTAAAGCATATAAAGGTTTATATGTCCTCACCTGGGCCATATTAATTTCCTCAGAGAATAAAGCCTTGTCCTGCCTCGACATATCCTTTATCCGTAAGGTCCCACGAATACACACATCACATAAGATGTTTATTTATAACAGCTAAATAAATGCATGCCAACCACTTGATCCTGGGTTCAACCCAAACAATTCTTATAACTCTCACCGAACCCATCCATCAGATCTATAGTCCTTCAGTCAATTATCCAACAATACTAAAAAGGCCCCAACCTATTTATCAAGTCAACCATTGGGCCTAAAACCCAGTTCATGGATAAATAATTGTTTTAGGCCTAAAGCCCATCTCAAGTAAATTACTCATTACTGGGCCTAAAGTCCATATTATCAAATTCCTCCACTAAACGCAAACAATATCCTTGGGCTTAGAGCCCATTCTTATTAAGTCTAAAACTAGTACATCCAAGGTTCAGTGTATCGTTATTGGGCCTGGCGTAGTTTTCCTAATTCCCGCCTTGAGGCATACCCAAGCCCAAGGACATCCGTCCTACAAAAACTACGCACGTCGGACGTATTCCGGCCACATGAAACTCTTTCCTCGCTCGCGGTTTCCACTTTACCCGGTTATTCTGTTACATCGGTTATACCCGTTTAATAAATTACATGCCATGTATGAAGGAATAAGTACATAACTTCTTCTGAATAATACCATTAATGCCGGGGAATACTTCCAACCACCGAAATAGTACCCCCTCGCCGAAACAAAACCCAAGACGTCGGATTCCGGTCAAACTTGTCGGGTTCTCCACAACACTGCAGAAACAACCAATTCGCATTCTGTCCAAAACCGAACACCAGGAACCAACGTTCAATACCACACAACCAAAATCCACAGAACACTTAAGAAGGAACAAGACAAAAGAAAACCAGATGCCGGATCCTTACCGGAACCAATCCCTGTGCTCGACAGGAACAGATCCACCTGCCAATAGCTTGATTCCGCCCAAGAAGCAACTGAACCCGAGCACCACAACACTATAAACATCCGAGACTCAAACCCGATAGCCCCAAGGTCTCGGATTCTTGCTACAACCCCCCTCTAAGGCTCGCACTCTCCACTGGAACCCCACCAGTGACCCACTCTCGGAAACGAAACCACCAACAACGACAACCATTCGGAACTATAGCTCCCGGCCAAGACACACCCAGCAACATCCACCCATTCTGCCCACCGATACACACAAAAAACCAATTAAAACGTTACCCGGAATCGAGGTGGAAAGGAGGAGGAAGACAAAGGAGAACGACTTACTGGACAAACAGCGACGCGACTGCTCGATCGAGGATCAAGCCCCGTCGCACGTGCACAATCCGAGGTGATCCTCGGGTTCTCTGTCACAACACACCACGAGCGACTCCTCTCCCTCTATAAGAGTTTGACGACGGCGATTTCATCAGGGGAGAAAATAAGGAGAGATGGTGGTGGCGGCTTGTGAGTTCGAGAGGGAGAGCAGGGAAAAGAGAGGAAGAGATGAGGAAGATAATGGGAGCGGCGAAGGAGAAAAGAAAGGAGAGGAGAAGAGAAGAGGAAAAGAAAGAAAAAGGGAAAGGGGCTAGGGTTGGCCTGCTAAGCCGAGCGACCCGTCGTTCGCTTAGGCATGGTCAATCCGCCTGCCCAGTCAACTTTTTCTTTTTTTCTTTTTCTTTCTTTTCCAAAACGAAATAGTTTTACCCAAACTACTCCAAAAGCTTCGTTTCATGTCCAAACTCGAAACGGTTCGAACCCCAACCTCGTCTTAGGATTAACTCCGAAATAAAGGAATATTTCCAAGGAATAGGAATAATTTCCTTGGCCAAAAACTCGGAAATACTCGAGGGGAAAATGGGAATAAAATTTTAAAAATCGCAAAAATTCCTTAAAACATAATTAACGAGAAATCGGGGCGTTACCGTTCTACCCCACTTAAGAAAATTTCGTCCTCGAAATTACGAAAATATGATCAGAACAGATGTGGATGCCTCTCCCTCGTATGGGACTCAACCTCCAAAGTAGCCTCATTCGAAAGAATGACGGCTCCATCTTACTCGAACCATGGGAACAACACGACTCCTCAACGGCCGTACTTCCCGAGCAAAGATCTTAACCAGCTCCTCGATGTAAGTCAAAACATCAGCAACCTCCTCCTCTGTTAGGAATATAATGTGACACAGATCACATCGATAACAACTCACCATCTAGGCATGGAATACATCATGTATGCGAAACAAATCCTCTGAAACGTTAACAAAATACCAGCGGATCAACCCACTCACTGATCTTATATGGATCAATAAAAACAAGGGTCAACCTACCCTACCTCCCAAACCGGATAACACCTATCCAAGGAGCAATACGGAGGAATGCCTTGTTACCTACACTGTACTTCACCTCACGATGATGCATATCAGCAAACCCTCACTGTCGGTCTTAAGTAGCTGTCATGCTCTGTTGGACCACGCCAATCTGATCTACCGTCCCCTAAACCAGGACTGAATCAAACACCTGTCTCAAACTTACCTCATCTCGATAGATCGGACTACGACATTTCGCCCGCATAAAACCTCGTAAGGCACCAAAACTGGAATGGTAAATGTTGTTGTAAACAACTCAACCCACGACAACTATTCATCCCCAAGCATCAATGATGTTAAGCACAGCAACTCAAACTATATCCTCTAATGTCTGAAGAGAACACTCCAACAGTCCATCGGTCTATAAACAAAAGCAACGCTAAGACTCAGCTTAGCACCCAAAGCTGATTACACCTCTTCCAGAAGTGGAATCAAGCCTTGGATCTCTGTCTGGAATAATGGATAAAGGAACATCTTGTAGTCTCACCATATCGAAACATACATCTACACCAGCATATCCATCTAATCTGTCTCGTATACAAAAATGAAATGACTTGACTTGGTCAAACTCTCGATAATGACCCATCTGGCATCATGCTGACTCCGGGTCCTCACTAACCCGATCACAAAGTCCAGCGTGATACTTTTCGACATCCTCTGCGGAGAAGTCAAAGGCCTCAACTTGCCGGCAAGAGCCTGACGCTCGGCTTCCACCTACTGACAAGTCATGCAACAAGCCACAAATTTTGCAACATCCTTTTCCATAAATGGCCACCAACAGTGACTCTTCAGATTCCAGCACATCTTCGCACTACCCGGATGCATGGCATAGGGTGCGCCCATCCATAATCCATCTGCTCACGTCATCCACATCCAGAACACAAAGATGATCACCTGTCATCAAAGCTCCATCCTCCTGGATGTAAAAACTAAAACTCTCTCCATCGAGAGCCTTATCTCGCAACTCTGCTAGATGTAGGTCACCGAACTGCAACTCTATAATCTCATCCCGCAAGGTCGGTCGGATGTTCAAACTGGTCAACAAGGCCTCGGTATCTTCAACCTCCAACTGCGCATCCAAAGACCTCAAGCTCAATAAGGATGGCAAATCAAAGGAAACCGGCTCCTCATTTGCAGACGAAACTCTCTTCCGACGCAAAGCATCTGCAACCACATTAGCCTTTCCCGGATGGTACTCAACAGTACAATCATAATCTTTCAGGAGCCCGATCCAACGTCTCTGCCTCATATTGAGCTCGTTCTGGGTCATGATATATGTAGCGCCTCGGATTTTTGGTTATTAATTTTTATGGAATTTTCGAAATTTTTGGAATTTAAATTCAATTTTTACCCTCAAAGAAACCTCTTTCGGAATTGTACTTTTTTCCATATGGAAATTGATTCTTTATGAGTAATTTAATTTTTATTCTTAAAGGAATTTCCACTTTGTTTTATTTTCAAGTTTAATCCAATTTGGTTCCTTAGTATAAAATTTGTGTTTAGGTATGAAACACAAAGTTTGGAGTAGTATTGATCAATACTACGTAGTTTTGGGAGTGTCAAGGCATAAAACTCAAAGGGAGCTTGCGCTTTGACTAGGCCAGATGAGCGCATTGACCTGAGGAGCTGGGATAGGTAAAACGACGCCGTTTTGCTTGCCAAAACGACGTTGTTTTCTGCACGGCTGAGTCATAGGGTTTCTCTGGGTATATAAACGTCTTTTCTCCTCTCTCTCCTCACTCTTTTCTCTCCCGAACGGCTACCCTGTTCTTCTCCATTTTTTTTCTCTTCTCCACAATCTCCCACTCCTCAAAACTACCACCCACCCTTCTCTTTCTTCTTAAGTCGCCATCGGTGCGACCTCACACTGCAGCCATCACGTCTTACTCTCTTGGCTTTGCGAGCCGTGACCGGTGAAGGGGTCTAGAGGTAGAGGATGCAAGGTGAGACGGCGGGCTTGAGCAGCGATTCGAGGACGGGCTCGAGTGCACGACGCCGTCCCCTTCCCCTGCAAGCCTCCGGTTCTTCTTTTTCTTCCTTCCTTTGCTTCATTTCTTGTTTTGAGTTTCAATACCCGATTTAATTCGGGTCATTATTGTGCTTGGGGTTCGATGGCGCGGGGGGATTGTCGATGGAGAGGTGCTGTGGTGTGTTGACTTGTTTCTGGCCGGTGGCCGGTGTGCAGTGGTTGTGTTAATGGCGGACGATGGTGTTGGCTTTGTTCCGGCGAGGATGCGCCTCCTAGCTCGGGTTGGTAGCTCAACCGGTGTCAGGTTGTGCTCAGTCGTGGTTCCTGTTTGGTGGATGTTTGCTGGTGGGCAGAACACGATTTCAGTGATTCTGGTTCAGGCCGAGTCCTTTAACTGGTAAGGTTCTGCCTTCCTACTTTTGTTTTGGTGGAGTTTGCTGCTGGTCTTTGGTGACTTTTTGTGTAGAATTCTTAGCCTTTGGGTCGGGTCTTGTACTGCATTGTTGTTTAATTTCTAGTAAGGTTCCAGCAACCATATATTGCGTTCTTGTCGTTCATTAGGTTCCGCGGGCTTTGAATTTTAAGGTTAATTGTTCAGTTGGGAGTCTTTGGGCATAGAGTGCTTGCTGGGTTCAGTGATAATACGACTTTCTGCATTCAGTTATCATGTATACATGAGTTGGTTATTTGAATTTAGGAATAGATATATATACATTTCCATGCATACATATATATCTGTCAACGTATGCGTCTGTGTTGCTAAAACACATGGATTGAGGTGATGCCTAAACACTAAATATTAGAGATGTTAGATAGACACGTTATATGTGTAATTGTCCAAATGAGTGCCTTGCACATGGTTTTTAAATGTCTTCAAATTTTGTTTTTTTTTTCTTTCTAATAAACTTTTTTTTTTTACTTAAACCACATACTGGCTATGAGTTCTAGTAAATGAGTTGTCCTAAGTGAGAGTTGATTTTGGACAGAACATGTGTTGCCTCTTATGTCCGTTTAGTACATGCTAAAACCCTGGAAAACAACCTTACCTTTTGTGTACTTGTGCAAGTCCCGGAAGAGTTCGTTGCACATGAGTCTTAATAACTTTTGACCAACTCTTATCTTTAAATCATAACTACTGTTCACATTTATATGCTGGGATTTTTGCATTGTTTTTAAGAATTGATTTTAAAGCTGATTTTATTAAGTAATTCATCAAGGACCGTTATTATTTATGTATTGAATTTTAAAACCCAAGCTTGAATTTGACAGTGAGGATGTAGTGTCTCAAAGGACTACCACATGTAGCTTGTATGCGGAACCTTGATGCTCTAAAATGGCTTTAACCATTCAGAAGGAAATTTATTTAGCTAGTGCATACCATGCATGCATCACATCATCTTATAGATTTGTGTATGTGATTGTGCTTGGGTTATAATTTTAGGAACCTGGTAATGTCAAGGTTGGAGGTGGCTTGATCTTCCAAAATGTTTCTAATGTTCCAGGTGAGGACTTATAAACCTTTGTATGCATTACTGCCTGCAATGCTCGGTTAATTGTCTTGGTATATAAAGTGGTATTAATTGTTGGTCTTGAATGCTGTATGCATGCTTGTCTGTTGTGCTGATGTTGTTAACTGTAAATTGTATATATTGATGATACCTCTGATGCAGTGTGCATGATTATGTGAACTGTGTACCAATGTGATTTAATATGGCTGTCGAGCATGACTTGTTTTGCGTGTTAAGTAACGTGATAGATGGTTTTGTGGTGGACTGTGGGCTGGAGGCCCGGATTTGAGTATAAGAGGTTAATTCCACACAACCATGTTTGAAATAACGTATGGTACAATTCTTAAAGGATAATTGAGAATAAAATACTATAATAATTCTACCGTGGGGCTGTTGACCGGTTGGTTCGAGCGGGAAGTAATACCCCTCGGGATGGCATGCGGGTTAGCAAGTGGGCCTGTGATGGCCGGTTCTACCTCCCTCTTTCTATCTCCCCCTTTCTACCTCCCTCTTTCTCTCTCTCTCTCTCTCTCTCTCTATGGATATGTTTGGGCTTCGTGCCTGGTTTATTTGGGCTTATGCCTGGTTGTCTCATGAGACGGGACCGAGCTCGACGCACACAGTAGAGGGCCCTAATAAAATATTCAAACTTAAGAACAAGATAATAAAATAAGTAATGATAAGCGATGGTTGAAGTCTGGTGACGACTGGTGTTGTGCATTGTGAATTGTTTGTGCTCTGTATTTGCTATTGCCTAATGCCGGTGTACTTGTAGTTGATTTGTATTGTATATTATAGGTTTAATTGTTTGCGGTGAGACAGTAGTTGGTCTCACCCCCTCACAGTTTTACATAGGTTAGCTGATCGTTGAACACAAGAGCATATCAGCAGGTGGCGGTGCTTTCCTCTCCTCGGGTCGGATCCGTAGAGTTCACTGCATACATGTTATCATATGTATAGTGTTCCGCTGCATACTCGTTGTTGTGTAATTTGTTGTAAAATTATTCATTGATTATGTGGTTGATATTGTATTCCGTGGAGAAGGGCATTTTGGTCACTTCACATGCTATACATTCTTTAATGGATGATTTGGGATACGGGTGTCCCGGGAATGATAAGGGCAATTTGGTCAATCTATAATTAATCTATAACTTATATTAATAAATTGGGACACGGGCGTTTCAGTTGGTAGCGGAGCAGGCTGTAGATCCTTGGGGATGTTTGGATACGTGTTTTTCACTTATGTGCATAAGTCTGCTCCTGTTTGAGTCGGTTGTTGCGTTTGTCAAATGCATTCATATAGTGAGTCGTACTATGGATCCGGTGGAGGACACGCACCTGCTGAGGGTCGGAGTGACCCGATATTGTTGTTGAAATGATATGTTTATCTTTACAGCTTAGGCTGTTGTAAGGCTTATCTTGTGGAATATCCACTACTTTATCGGAGTCGGTGTAGACTCTCGGTTCTTTACTTACGCTTTTGTGTCGGTGTGAGTATTCCGTTGCTGCTTTTTCCTATGTTGTTACTGGAAGGGGTTTCCCTACGTTAACAAGTTTGATAGTTCCTGAAATGGAACTGGCCAATACAAGTAAGAACCATCGGTTTGCTTTTGGATGTTATATCTATTTAGAGATGATCTGACATGATGCTTGCTGATATGATTCTTGTATTCTTGATGATCATGTTATTTGTGGTCTGATTATTTGAGTTCGAGGTTTTGAATGTACTTGTGATTTGTTAAATGGATTAAATCCTGTTCGGAGTTCGAGATGATTTCTTGAATTAATTTGAGGATGATCAAATGATATGCTTGGGAAATTATATTTTAAGGATACTTGAGGGAATTAATCTTGTGAGTTTTGGGGTATTAATAGTGATTGTGATAAAAAGGTTTCGATCATGAATTTCTGTTGAGGTTATAGTCCATGTGATGGAAAGGAATGCTGATAGTATGTGCATACTGAGGTTTGATTCTTTTGAGGTGATCTCGAATGCTGTGATTTAGTTGCTAGTTTGTTAAGTTACGTCATGAGATATACATTGATGTTTTAAATCCTTTATCAAAAAAAAAAACTTTGGTATTCATGTTAAGTGTGGCTTGGGCTATAGATTTATAAGTATGAGTTACGAAAGGATGATTGGGTCTTGAGGAACCTAAGTTTTGGAACTAAAATTGTGATACTTCGGTATAGATCGGGTTGTAGTGCCTAAGGTATGCTCCGGGATATATATACGATTTTGATTGGATTTGTGTATGATTAAGGAAATACTTTGAGTTTCAAAACATGTATGGATTTTTGGTCTTGTGCTATTCACAATGGGAGTGATGATCTGGTTACTTAGGTAACAACTTGGGTTCTGTGTTAGAGGAAATGCGTAACGGATTAAAGGATTGGATATATTTGGTTGATTGATGATAAATGAAACGGATTTTATATTTTGATATTATTAATGTGGGTCATGGTTAGAAAGGACTATTGGGTTAATGTTTTGATCTTATGGTCTATGGATCATGTTTGATTTAATTCGATGATTGATTTAGTATACTGGGGTTCTTGTTGGGAAACGTGATTGATGGTCATGATGATTCTCCTTGGTAGTTTCGGCCAACGGTATTTTGATACCGGGTGACACTTGTATGTGTCAGTTAAACACTTGGTTGCTTGACTTATTCTGCAAATTTCGACGACGAAATTTTGTTAAGTGGGGTAGAACTGTAACGCCCCAGATTTTTGGTTATTAATTTTTATGGAATTTTCGAAATTTTTGGAATTTAAATTCAATTTTTACCCTCAAAGAAACCTCTTTCGGAATTGTACTTTTTGCCGTATGGAAATTGATTCTTATGAGTAATTTAATTTTTATTCTTAAAGGAATTTCCACTTTGTTTTATTTTCAAGTTTAATCCAATTTGGTTCCTTAGTATAAAATTTGTGTTTAGGTATGAAACACAAGGTTTGGAGTAGTATTGATCAATACTACGTAGTTTTGGGAGTATCAAGGCATAAAACTCAAAGGGAGCTTGCGCTTTGACTAGGCCAGATGAGCGCATTGACCTGAGGAGCTGGGATAGGTAAAACGACGCCGTTTTGCTAGCCAAAACGACGTTGTTTTGTGCACGGCTGAATCATAGGGTTTCTCTGGGTATATAAACGTCTTTTCTCCTCTCTCTCCTCACTCTTTTCTCTCCCGAACGGCTACCCTGTTCTTCTCCATTTTTTTTCTCTTCTCCACAATCTCTCTCTCCTCAAAACTGCCACCCACCCTTCTCTTTCTTCTTAAGTCGCCATCGGTGCGACCTCACACTGCAGCCATCACGTCCTACTCTCTTGGCTTTGCGAGCCGTGACCGGTGAAGGGGTTTAGAGGTAGAGGATGCAAGGTGAGACGGCAGGCTTGAGCAGCGATTCGAGGACGGGCTCGAGCGCACGGCGCCGTCCCCTTCCCCTGTAAGCCTCCGGTTCTTCTTTTTCTTCCTTCCTCTGCTTCATTTCTTGTTTTGAGTTTCAATACCCGATTTAATTCGGGTCATTATTGTCCTTGGGGTTCGATGGCGCGGGGGGATTGTCGATGGCGAGGTGCTGTGGTGTGTTGACTTGTTTCTGGCCGGTGGCCGGTGTGCAGTGTTTGTGTTAATGGCGGAAGATGGTGTTGGCTTTGTTCCGGCGAGGATGCGCCTCCTAGCTCGGGTTGGTAGCTCAACCGGTGTCAGGTTGTGCTCAGTCGTGGTTCCTGTTTGGTGGATGTTTGCTGGTGGGCAGAACACGATTTTAGTGATTCTGGTTCAGGCCGAGTCCTTTAACTGGTAAGGTTCTGCCTTCCTACTTTTGTTTTGGTGGAGTTTGCTGCTGGTCTTTGGTGGCTTTTTGTGTAGAATTTTTGGCCTTTGGGTCGGGTCTTGTACTGCATTGTTGTTTAATTTCTAGTAAGGTTCCAGCAACCATATATTGCGTTCTTGTCGTTCATTAGGTTCCGTGGGCTTTGAATTTTAGGGTTAATTGTTCAGTTGGGAGTCTTTGGGCATAGAGTGCTTGCTGGGTTCAGTGATAATACGACTTTCTGCATTCAGTTATCATGTATACATGAGTTGGTTATTTGAATTTAGGAATAGATATATATACATTTCCATGCATACATATATATCTGTCAACGTATGTGTCTGTGTTGCTAAAACACATGGATTGAGGTGATGCCTAAACACTAAATATTAGAGATGTTAGATAGACACGTTATATGTGTAATTGTCCAAATGAGTGCCTTGCACATGGTTTCTAAATGTCTTCAAATTTTGTTTTTTTTTCTTTCTAATAAACTACCTTTTGTTTTACTTAAACCACATACTGGCTATGAGTTCTAGTAAATGAGTTGTCCTAAGTGAGAGTTGATTTTGGACAGAACATGTGTTGCCTCTGATGTCCGTTTAGTACATGCTAAAACCCTGGAAAACAACCTTACCTTTTGTGTACTTGTGCAAGTCCCGGAAGAGTTCGTTGCACATGAGTCTTAATAACTTTTGACCAACTCTTACCTTTAAATCATAACTACTGTTCACATTTATATGCTGGGATTTCTGCATTGTTTTTAAGAATTGATTTTAAATCTGATTTTATTAAGTAATTCATCAAGGACCGTTATTATTTATGTATTGAATTTTAAAACCCAAGCTTGAATTTGACAGTGAGGATGTAGTGTCTCAAAGTACAACCACATATAGCTTGTATAGGGAACCTTGATGCTCTAAAATGGCTTTAACCATTCAGAAGGAAATTTATTTAGCTAGTGCATACCATGCATGCATCACATCATCTTATAGATTTGCGTATGTGATTGTGCTTGGGTTATAATTTTAGGAACCTGGTAATGTCAAGGTTGGAGGTGGCTTGATCTTCCAAAATGTTTCTAATGTTCCAAGTGAGGACTTATAAACCTTTGTATGCATTACTGCCTGCAATGCTCGGTTAATTGTCTTGGTATATAAAGTGGTATTAATTGTTGGTCTTGAATGTTGTATGCATGTTTGTCTGATGTGCTGATGTTGTTAACTGTAAATTGTATATATTGATGATACCTCTGATGCAGTGTGCATGATTATGTGAACTGTGTACCAGTGTGATTTAATATGCCTGTCGAGCATGACTTGTTTTGCGTGTTAAATAACGTGATAGAAGGTTTTGTGGTTTGTGTGGTGGACTGTGGGCTGGAGGCCCGGATTTGAGTATAAGAGGTTAATTCCACACAACCATGTTTGAAATAACGTATGGTACAATTCTTAAAGGATAATTGAGAAAAAAATACTATAATAATTCTACTGTGGGGCTGTTGACCGGTTGGTTCGAGCGGGAAGTAATACCCCTCGGGATGGCATGCGGGTTAGCATGTGGGCCTGTGATGGCCGGTTCTACCTCCCTCTTTCTATCTCCCCCTTTCTAGCTCCCTCTTTCTCTCTATCTCTCTCTCTCTCTCTCTCTATGGATATGTTTGGGCTTCGTGCCTGGTTTATTTGGGCTTATGCATGGTTGTCTCATGAGACGGGACCGAGCTCGACGCACACAGTAGAGGGCCCTAATAAAATATTCAAACTTAATAACAAGATAATAAAATAAGTAATGATAAGCGATGGTTGAAGTCTGGTGACGACTGGTGTTGTGTATTGTGAATTGTTTGTGCTCTGTATTTGCTATTGCCTAATGCCGGTGTACTTGTAGTTGATTTGTACTGTATATTATTGGTTTATTTGTTTGCGGTGAGACTGTGGTTGGTCTCACCCCCTCACAGTTTTACAGATTAGCTGATCGATGATCAGAAGAGGATATCAGCAGGTGGCGGTGCTTTCCTCTCCTCGGCTCGGATCCGTAGAGTTCACTGCATACATGTTATCATATGTATAGTCTTCCGCTGCATACTCGTTGTTGTGTAATTTGTTGTATAATTGTTCATTGATTATGTGGTTGATATTGTATTCCGTGGAGAAGGGCATTTTGGTCACTTCACATGCTATACATTCTTTAATGGATGATTTGGGATACGGGTGTCCCGGGAATGATAAGGGCAATTTGGTCAATCTATAATTAATCTATAACTTATATTAATAAATTGGGACACGGACGTTTCAATGTACTTCAAGCTCTTGTGATCCGTAAAAATCCGACACTTCTCCCTGAAAAGATGGTGTCTCTAGATCTTCAAAGCAAAGACCACAGCAGCTAACTCCAAATCATGAGTCGGATAATTCTTCTCATGAGTTCCCAATTGCCTAGTGGCAAAAGCAACAACCTGACCCTTCTGCATCAGCACACAACCCAAACCCCAAACCCGAAGCGTCACTAAACACCATGTACTCCTCAGCGGGTCTAGGCACTATCAACACTGGTGCAGAAGTCAATCGACTCCTCAGCTCCTCAAAGTTCTGCTGGCAACAATCATTCCATACATAAGAGCAATTTTTCCTCAACCGCTAAGTCGTGGGACCCGCTATCAAGGAAAAACCCTCAAGGCACCTGTGATGGTAACCAGCAAGTCCAAGGAACTACGCACCTCAGATACATCCTTCGGTGGTTCCCACCCCATAACCACCTTAACCTTGGCCGGGTCGACCTTAATACCTTCTCCCTACACTATATGCCCGAGAAAAGCCACTTCATCCAACCAAAACTCGCATTTGCTGAGTTTGGCATAAAGCTGCTTCTCTCGCAGCCTCTACAACACCAACCTCAAATGATCCTCATGCTCGGCCTTACTCCTCGAGTAAACCAGAATATCATCAATGAACACAACTACAAACCGTTCTAGGAACTCATGGTACACACCCATGCATCACACACATAAACACTGCAGGAGCATTTGTCAACCCGAAAGGAACCACAGCAAATTCATAGTGACCATACCGAGTGTGAAAAGCAGTCTTTGGTATGTCCTGTTCTACAATCCTAACCTGATAGTATCCAGATCGCAAGTCGATCTTTGAGAAAACAGATGCTCCTTGCAACTGATCAATCAAGTCATCAATCCTAGGCAACGGATACTTGTTCTTTACAGTCACCTTGTTCAACTGCCTGTAGTCCACACACATCCGTATACTACCATCTTTCTCTTTAACAAACAAGACCAGGGCACCCCAAGGTGAAGTGCTCGGTCTGATGAAACCCTTTTCTAGCTACTCCTCCAACTGCTTCTTTAACTCCCGAAGTTCGGTCGGAGCCATCCTGTAAGGTGGAATAGAGATAGGAGTAACTCCCAGTACCAAGTCCACTGAATACTCAACCTCACGCTCCGGAGGTAAACCTAGTAACTCGTTAGGGAAACATCTGGAAACTCCCTCACTATCGGGATATCCTCCAAATCCGGCACTGGTACCGTAGAGTCCACCACATGGATAAGGAACACATCACATCCCTCCCGAATCATCATAAAAGCTTGCATGGCTGAATTGCAACAAGCAGAAAGAGCTCTCCGCTCCCCGTCAAACACCAATCTACGCACTAAAAGAGAAGAAAAGAACATTTCTTTGGCAAGACAATCCACCAGTGCCTGGTGTCTGGATATCCGATCCCTATCTAATATCACATAAAACTCACCTTAGTCCAACACAAGGATCATAAGAAAATTGATCAACAACTCCGTCGACATACCTCGACAACCCGATCAACAACAACACCGCCAGAGACCTTAACGGTCATGACCGTATCCTTTTCAGGATAGCAACCATGGCGGTTATTGCAGCCGCGTAAAATATCTTTTAATCCGATTCCGATACTGGATGATACATAACCCCAAAACATGTTGTCACTGCCACCCAAACCGGGTAATACTACTCATCAACATTAGACTTTAACTGTTCAACATAAAGAGAAAACGTCGCGATGTCACATCACTCGACGTTTAGCGACGAAGAATGATTACTCTATCCCACCGAGAAAACCAACGTCACATGGTGCATGGAAACCGTCTCAAACAGACCCTAAGAACATAAAGTGGAAGCGCAATTGCCGACAACACAGAGAATCATTGACCACGCCGGTCAATCCACACGAGATATTAGCAAACCTTCCAAGACCATAAGTGGTCCAATCCCATGTTACACCGAAAAGATTTGTAAGCCGAAGCTTAAAGGTTTACGATGATTCTAATAACCAGTGGATGCAACACTTAAATTGACATCGACAGCCAAGGTCCAAAAAATTCATTTTCGGGTCATTCCGACCCATGGTATAAAAGTACTGGCCTATCGGATCCATATCGACACCTATATGAATGCAACTTGTCAAAAACAGTTTTGAAAACGACACAAAACTTGGAACAGGCATATGCACAAACAAATCACATCAAGACTCTTGTTAAAAACCAAGGACCTAAAGCCCGCTCCGCTACCAAGCTGAAACGACCGCATCCCAAAACCAAATATACAAAACAAAAATAACAAGAAAATACAAAAATGCCCTCGAGTCTAGGGATGCCAAAAACCACCGAGTAAAATGACTCGTCAACATTACACAATAGCAAAATATACATCGGGATACTAAAAGACTCAAAAATAAATCAGGCTCAACAAGCCAAGTAAACACCGGCAAACCAACCGGGTTAACAAATAATCAATCAAAATATAACAAAACAGCATCCCGATAAGTCATGCAGCGGAAATCAATAATGAGTTCAGTGACAAATACATGCATATGAAGTGTCAACCTATGGATCCGTCCCCGAAGGAAAGTAGGCACAGTTACCTGAATGCATCCCTGATCCACGATCAATTAACCTGTGTAAAAACTATGAGGGGGTGAGACCAACCACTGTCTCACCACAAACAAATAAACCAGAGCATACTAGTACATTCAACCACGAATACATCAGCATTTGGCAATAACAGGCATAGTGCAAAACAAGGCACAATGCACCAAACAAAGTCAAGATCAGACTTTATTCCCATGCTTATCATTAATCAACTTATTAGAGTTATGTTTAATTATAACATTAGCGTTGGGTAATTTATTAGGGCGCTCTACTGTGTGCGTCGGGCGCGATAGCAACTAGCCAGCTCCCCAGGGCGTATACCCAACATAGAACATATATCTTTATATATCAATACACCGGAATGGGTAAGTTCCGACAAAAGAAAACCACTAACAACCAAGTGGCCGACAGCTCTAGGAGGGGTGCTCTCCTCAAAGGAATATGTAAACAAGAATCTTGGGGCACACCCGTCAGTCCCCAAGTCACCAGCTCTGTGAGGGGTGCTCTCACCAAAAGAATAGGTAATAACAAATAGCCATGGGGTACACCCGACAATCCCCAAGGCGTCAGCTCTGTAAGGGGTACTCTCACTAATATACTAAACGAGGGGCGTACCCATCAATCCCCTCGTCGCCGTCTCTGTGAGTACTACTCACTATCATAACAGGACCTGAGGGGTACCCTCCCTCCCTCCCGGTGCTACCGGTCAACAGCCGCACAGTAGATCATATGTTACTCAGAATTATTTGTTATCAGTTAGGACTTATGTAAAGAGCAATTCTCAAGTCGTGTTTACAGGTGGTGTGCCACCAGAGAGTCTCTAGACTGAGCCTAAGTCTCACAAGAGCACATGATATTGGCATAACAGCACACATCATAAAACAAGGCGATACTAGCATATAAATTATTAACATGGCATTTTCAGCCCAAAATAATCAACATGGCATTGTCAGCTCACAACAATTAACATGGCATTAACAGCTCATAACAATTAACACAGCAACGAAGTACATATATAAACAGGCACACAACATAGCCAGAACATGTATCACCACTAGCTGAATCAGACATATAATTATTGTAACATTTATCCATTTACCACACAATGTACCAAGACTATCAACCTGAGTACCACAGGCAGAAAAGCATATAAAGGTTTATATGTCCTCACTTGGGCCATATTAATGTCCTCAAAGAATAAAGCCTTGTCCTGCCTCGATATATCCTTTATTCGTAAGGTCCTACGAATACACACATCACATAAGATGTTTATTTATAATAGCTAAATAAATGAATGCCAACCACTTGATCCTGGGTTCAACCCAAAAAATTCTTATAACTCTCACCGAACCCATCCATCAGATCTATAGTCCGTCAGTCCAATTATCCAACAATACTAAAAAGGCCCCAACCTATTCATCAAGTCAACCATTGGGCCTAGAACCCAGTTCATGGATAAATATTTGTTTTAGGCCTAAAGCCCTTCACAAGTAAATTACTCATTACTGGGCCTAAAGCCCATATTATCAAAATCCACCACTAAACGCAAACAATATCCTTGAGCTTAGAGCCCATTCTTATTAAGTCTAAAACTAGCACATCCAAGGTTCAGTGTATCGTTATTGGGCCTAGCCTAATTTTTCCAATTCCCGCCTTGAGGCATACCCAAGCCCAAGGTCATCCATCCTACAAAAACTATGCACGTCGGACGTATTGCAGCCACGTGCCACTCTTTCCTCGCTCGCGGTTTCCACTTTACCCGGTTATTCCGTTACATCGGTTATACCTGTTTAATAAATTACATGCCATGTATGAAGGAATAAGTACATAACATCATCTGAATAATACCGTTAATGCCGGGGAATACTTCCAACCACCAAAATAGTACCCCCTCGCCGGAACAAAACCCAAGACGCCGGATTCCGATCAAACTTGTCGGGTTCTCCACAACACTGCAGAAACAACCAATTCGCAATCTGTCCAAACCCGAACACCAGGAACCGACGTTCAGTACCACACAACCAAAATGCACAAAACACTTTAGAAGGAATAAGACAAAAGAAAACCAGATGCCGGATCTTTACCGGAACCAATCCCTGTGCTCGACAGGAGTAGATCCACCTGCCAATAACTTGATTCCGCCCAAGAAGCAACTGAACCCGAGCACCACAACACTAGAAACATCCGAGACTCAAACCGGATAGCCCCAGGGTCTCGAATTCTTGCTACAACGCGCCTCCAAGGTTCGCACTCTCCATTGGAACCCCACCAGCGACCCGCTCTCGGAAACGAAACCACCAACAGCGACCACCATTCAGAACCACCGCTCCCGGCCAAGACAAACCCACCACACCCAGCAACATCCACCCATTCCGGCTACCGACACACACAAAACCAATCAAAACGTTACCTGGAATCTAAGTAGAAAGGAGGAGGAAGACGAAGGAGAACTACTTACTGGACAAACAATGGCGCGATTGCTCGATCGAGGATCAAGCCCCGTCGCACTTGCACAATCCGAGGTGATCCTCGGGTTCTCTGTCACAACACACCACGAGCAACTCCTCTTCCTCTATAAGAGTTTGACGGCGGCGATTTCGTGAGGGCAGAAAATAAGGAGAGATGGTGGTGGTGGCTTGTGAGTTCGAGAGGGAGAGCAGAGAAAAGAGAGGAAGAGATGAGAAAGATAATGGGAGCGGCAGAGGAGAAAAGAAAGGAGAGAAGAAGAGAAAAGGAAAAGAAAGAAAAACAGAAAGGGGCTAGGGTTGGCCTACTAAGCTAAACGACCCGTCATTCGCTTAGGCGTGGTCAATCCGCCTGCCCAGTCAACTTTTTCTTTTTTTCTTTGTCTTTCTTTTCCAAAACGACGTAGTTTTACCCAAACTACTCCAAAAGCTCCGTTTCATGTCCAAACTCGAAACGGTTCGAACCCCAACCTTGTCTTAGGATTAACTCCTAAATAAAGGAATATTTCCAAGGAATAGGAAAAATTTCCTTGGCCAAAAACTCGGAAATACTCGAGGGTAAAATGGGAATAAAATTTTAAAATTCTCGAAAATTCCTTAAAACATAATTAACGAGAAATCGGGGCGTTACAGCCCTGTTGTGGCATTTCTTGCCTCCTTGAGAGATTCCCTGTCTGCTGGCATTCCTTGCAAGCTATCACACAATTGTGTGCTTCCTTGAACAAAGTAGTCCAATATAGGCCAGCTTGTAAGACCTTGGAGGCTGTCCTGGTTGCACCATGGTGTCCACCATACTGTGCATTGTGGCAACTGTGCAGTACCTGTGCCACTTCTTCTTCAGGAATGCATCTTCTGACTATCCCATCTCCACACCTTCTAAACAGTAGGGACTCATCCCAGAGGTAGTTCTTCATGTCAGAGAAGAACTTCTTCCTCTGAGAATAACTCAGGTCAGGTGGAAGTGCTCCACAGGCTAAGAAATTAACAATTTCTGCATACCACGGCATGAGCCTGTGAGTGACACTGTGAATGGTTGCGATGAGGCGGTCATATGGGAGGTGGTCATCAATGGGCGCGTCCTCACTTGGCATGTGCTCTAGGGGTAATCTGGATAGGTGGTCAGCTACTACATTTTTTGTACCCTTTTTGTCCCGAATTTCCAAGTCAAACTCCTGGAGTTGGAGGATCCACCTCAGAAGTCTCGGCTTGGTTTCCTTCTTGGTCAGCAAGTATTTCAGGGCTGAGTGATCAGTGTGTATGATGACCTTGGAACCCAGCAGGTATGCTCGAAATTTTCCAATGGCAAAGACTACTGCCAAGAGTTCCTTCTCAATTGTGGCATAATTAACTTGTGCCTCATCCAGAGTACGGCTGGCGTAGTAGATGGCATGGAGTTTGTTGTCCTTCCTTTGTCCAAGCACTGCCCCTACAACATGGTCACTGGCATCACACATGATCTCAAAAGGCTGGGTTCAGTCTGGGGGCTGAATGATTGGGGCTGTGGTCAATGCGGTTTTGATCCTGTGGAAAGCATCTAAACAAGATTCATCAAACAAAAATTCGACGTCCTTACTAAGGAGATTCGTCAAAGGTTTTGCAATCTTTGAGAAGTTCTTAATGAAGCGCCTATAAAAACCTGCATGACCAAGAAAAGCTCGAATTGCCTTAACAGAGTTAGGAGGTGGAAGTTTTTCAATTATATCAATTTTGGCTTGGTCTACCTCAATTCCACGCCCTGAAATCTTGTGCCTGAGGACAATTCCTTTAGTTACCATGAAATGGTATTTTTTCCAGTTGAGAACAAAGTTAACGGCCTCACACCATGCTAGCACAGTTTTGAGGTTAGCCAAACAAATATCGAAAGAAGTACCATAGACAGAGAAATCATCCATGAATACCTCCATTATATACTATATCAGGTCGTGGAATATGGCCATCATGCAATGCTGAAATGTGGCAGGGGCGTTGCACAAACCAAATGGCATGCGCCTATATGCAAATGTTCCATAGGGGCATGTAAATGTTGTTTTTTCCTGATCACTTGGGAGGATTGGAATCTGGAAGAATCCAGAGTATCCATCCAAGTAGCAAAAATGTGTATGCTTGGCAAGTCTTTCTAACATTTGGTCAGTAAATGGTAAAGGGAAATGATCCTTTCTAGTGGCTTTATTGAGCTTCCTATAGTCTATGCACATTCTCCAACCCGTGACAGTCCTAGTTGGTATGAGTTCTTCCTTTTCATTTTTCACAACTGACATCCCCCTTTTCTTAGGAACTACATGCACGGCAGTAACCCAAGGATTATCTGAAATTGGATAAATTATCCCAGCATCTAATAGTTTCAAGATTTCCTTTTTAACCAGTTCTTTCATGTTTTCATTTAATCTTCTTTGTGGTTCTATTATGGGTTTGCTGCTTTCTTCTAAAAGAATACGATGTATGTAGAGGTTAGGGCTGATACCTGTGAGATCATCGATGGTGTATCTGATTGCCTTTCGGTGCTTGTTGAATACTGTGCGTATTTTTTCTTCTTCCTTCTGTGAAAGGTCAGCTCCAATAATAATGGGAAATGAAGAGGCTTCGGGGTCTAAGTAAATATACCTGAGGTTGGGTGGTAGAGGTTTCATTTCTACCTTTGGTGCCTCTTTCGCAAGTTCTGGTCCGGCGGGTATTGTAACAGACTCTGAGACAGCATCAGTAACAGGCTCAGAGACAGCATCAATCTGTGGTTCTAAAGCATGGGCCTGTGCGTCAATTCTTGGCTCTATTTCTTCTGCCAGAAATTTTGCTACCTCCTTGAGGGCTGTTTCATCTCCTTCAATGAGTCCATTGACTAGGCAACCCAGCAGCTCATCCTCATGCGTCTCCATGAGTTGGGATGCCTTGACTAGCACATCGATAGGGTCTGGCACAACATCTACCATGCAGCACTGTCCTACTCCGAATTCGTTCCTTTGTGCCTTCTGGACATTGAACTCCACTGTTTTTTCACCAAGTCGCAACGTCAGTGTTCCATTGGCACAGTCGATCATGGCCCATCCCTGTGGCTAAGAAAGGTCGCCCCAAGATGACGGGCATCTTCTCATCTTCGGTCATGTTCATTACTACAAAGTCTACAGGGATGAAGAAGTTGCCAACCTTGACTGGAACATCCTCCAACACCCCCACAGGATATACAAGTGACCGATCAGCAAGCTGGATGGTCATCCTTGTGGGCTTTATGTCTCCAAGATTTATATTCTGAGTGATGGAGAGTGGTAACAGGCTGACACTAGCCCCGAGATCACATAGGGCTCCTTCAATCTTCTTGTCCCCAATGTTGCAAGGTATGTGAAACTTCGAGGGTCTGAGCATTTCCTTGGTGGATGGTGTTGAATGAGAGCACTACCCTGGGTTGTCATGGCTACAGTCTCAATGTAGCATACGAAGGCATTTGTGTAACCACATCACTGAAGGGCACATTGACATATAGCTTACTCAGCATCTCCTTGGACTTACAGAATTTCTTATCCAGTTTGGATTTGTGGTACACTTCTGGGTACAGAAGAGGAGGTTGATAAGGTAGAACAGTCTGAGGCTACTTCTCAGCCTTTCTCGTACTAACAGGCTCAGGCACAGGCTCAGTCTGTGCCTGCACTGTCTGTCCAGAACTGGATGCCGATGCTTGTGGCTCCACAGCCTGAGGTGATTTGGGCACTGTGTCTCTGAGCTCCTTCCCACTACGAAGTGTCATAGCCTTGACATGCTCGTTTCTTGAATTTTCTACTGGTTTTCCTAGAAGGGCTCCATGTTGACTGGTGGACATGGTAGCTTGTTGGGCAATCTGATTTTCGAGGATTCTGTTGTGGGATTTGAGTTGGCTGATCTCCTCGCTTATTTTGTTCTATTTCTCCAGGATGGATTGCAACATGGCCATGTTGTTGGTGTTGTTGCCTTGTTGTCCTCCTTAATTCTGCCTTCGGTACTGTGGTTGCCCTCCCTGGTTCTGTCTCTGGTACTGGGGTTGTTGTGGAATCCTTTCCTCGGTTGGTCCTTTCCAAGAGAAGTTCGGGTGGTTCCTCCAGGATGGATTGTAAGTGTTTTCATATAGGCCCTGCTTCTGTTGGATGTAGTGAGCTTGTTCAAAATCACATTCGGAAAAGAATGGGCAACTGAATGTACCGTGAGGTCCTCCATAGCCTTCACAGTCTGGGGCTGTGGCTGAGGTTGTCTTGACTTGAGCAGCCCCTAGTTGCTTTCTGAGGGCTTCTATCTCCGCCTCGAGCTTGGTCACTCTATCTACTCCAATTACACCAAAGGATTTGACTCCTCTGACTAAGGTTTTCCTCTTAGACAGAGCTTCAAGAATGGAGACACTGTCATTAAAATCCTTGCCCAAGAATGCACCATTGGCCATCTTGTCCAAGGTGTTCTGGTCTTCATCACATAGGCCACAATAGAATTGTTCAAGTTGCATGGCCTCATCAATTCGGTGGTTTGGGCATCTCCTTAGTAATCCCTTGAAGCGCTCCCAAGCTTCTCGAATTGATTCATCATAGCATTGAGAAAAACCAATAAGTTGCTGCCTCAAACTTGCGGCCTTGCTTGATGGATGGTATTCTTTCAGGAAAGCTCTGACTAGACTGTCCCAGTCAGTGAAGTGGCCTGCTTCATGGTTGTTGAGCCATTCGAATGCTGCATCTCTGAGTGAGAATGGCAACACTCTCATGTACAACGGTTCCTTGGTCATCCCTGCTATGTTCACTGTACTGCACACTCGCAGGAAGTTTTGCAAGTGCGAGTTTGGATCTTCAGAGGGGGTGCCTCCAAAGGTGCGCCTTTCCAGTATGCTCAGCAAGTTGGTTCTGATCTCATATGGAGCATTTACATTAGGAATGGCTACACTGTTGTGTATGATAGTGGTTGGTGGTTGTAGGAGTTGGGACATGGGAATGTAGGGTCGAACAGGCTGAGCCTGTTCAATGCCCTGGTGCGCTCCTTCGTTGGGTTTATCCGCCATAGCTTGTTGCTTTTGTTTGCGAATTTTGTGGGTTGTCTTTTCAATCTCCTGGTGGAAGATTAGAGCTGGTTGCTTGCTCCTGGTTTGGGACATACACCACCTGAAAACTTCAAATTGGGAAAAAAAAGGGGTAAGTAATAAAAAGCCTAATAAATCAAAAATAAAAACAAAAAGAATCAAGCGCCAGCCCCGGCAACGGCGCCAAAAACTTGTTGTGGAGTGTCTCTGGGGTGTCCTGCAAGCGCACAGGGTAGTTGTAGTGCTCTATCAAGGTCGTGTCCACAGGGACTGAGATGAGTCTGCTACTCCTTACCTAAGACAAATTAGGATTGAAAAAATTAAACAAAAACGAATTATGGGGTGAGTACCAATCAGAAATTAAATTAAGCAAGAGAATAAAAAGTAATAGAAATGTTGAAGTAGGTAGGGATCAGATTTGGTGAAATCTTAGGTATCCAGGGATTCACATGTCTTGCCTTTATGCTCTAAATTGCTCAACAGCATCATCACAGGCTGGGCTTGTATGATGTCCTGTGTTTAATAAGATGTCTTGAAGGGGCTGCCAACCTATTGTACTACCAATGGCTTTCGATCTTATTAATAGTTCCCTAAGATTCCATCTACCCCCTGCCACTAGAGTAGACATCCACTTAGAGGTGAAGTTTGGTATTGGTGCTAATTACCCACAGTCTCTCCCTTTCTTCTTTTGAATGACTAGGGAGTGAAGGCTGACTATTGTTGGTCAAGCTCACTTGGCTTCTCCTTTCGGTCCTTCACCAAGCTACTACTAGATTAAAGATAGACTACTCAATAATCAATCAAGAATCAGACTAAATGTGGTGTCATTTTCTTGACTGTGATGCAACAGGCCGAGACAATGCTGAGCCTGTGGCTAAGCCTATCAAGAACACAAGGTCAATTAGACAGATCAATTCTTGCAGGCGCTCTCAACCTATACTGAACCCATTTGTTTTCACTCACAGGTTCCTCCCAAGATTCTCACTCATCCTAATGCTTTCGCATCGGTCAAACCAAGGGGATTAAGAGTGGGTGTTGAGGCTGATTCCTCAATTAGTTCCTAATTTCTTTCAAAATTTAGAGCTAAGGGTTGGTTGTTGTTGTTCTAGCAACTATGGTTTCTCCTTTCAGTCCTTCACCTAGCTACCTATAATCATGTATGGGTTTGATCAAGACACAAACATGGAGCAAGCTTGCAACAACCAAACAAAAAAATCGGGCTAAGAACATAAGAAGAGCAATTTATTGCACTTAGAATAGAAACATGCTTCACCCCTTCAACCTAATCAAAATTACAAAAGTAATAGGGATAATGGTTGGCATAAGGACTGGAACAAATCTGGAGGTTAGGGACGACACGATTTATGCACAGAAAAGGCTGCAGAATCGTGTTTTCCCTTAAACCCTTTTGTTCTAAGAACTTCTGCAAGTTAAGGGTATTTGATCGATGGGTTCTTCGATACTTCTTATTCCTTCCTTCTTCTCTTTTATATGCCCAGATCCTCATCTTCTCTCTTCTCCCACGTGCTGGAAGGTATGGCAGTTGGGCAAGTTGAGCTTCAGTTGCCCATCTTGCTTCTCGAGATAAGGCACCGTGGGAGGTGTGCTGAATGGGTGAATTCTGCAAATCTGCAGATTTTAGAAGACTTAGGGGGAGGATAATGGTTCTTTAATTGTTAAATTCTTTGGGTGTGATGATTATCCCCTTTTTCCCACGCTTAAAGTCTTCTGAGTCGCTCAGGTCATGATTGCAGAGTTGAAAGTTCTGCAAGTGGTGAAGCTCAGCAAGTGGCTAAGTTTAATATTCTTATCTTCGCGTTCTGGTCATCTGCAGATTCCACAGGCTGAGCCTATGCTGGGCCTGTGCCTGAGGCTGTATGCGATTTCTTCCCATTTTTTCTGTGCAAATGAATTCAAATCTTTTTGAGATTAATGGAGTGGCGTGATGGCTTCGTGGATCAAGGTGAAGGAGGTGAAATCTGGTGGATAACTCGTGAGTGGAGGGGGATTCGTGGCCTTTCACTGATTCTGCAATGAAAGACAGGCTCGAAATAGGCTTATGCTATGCCAGAGGCTGTTTCTTCGAATTCTCCAATAAAATCGCCAAAAATCCTTCAAAATGCACCTAGAATCACTATTCATACAGTAAGGGATAGAATTAAAGGGAATATGATGAAATAATACAAAGTAAGGCCTAAAATACATCTAAAATCATGCCTAAAATTATGCATATTTCATGTGCATCAGCCATACCCAAAGTCGGCACCCATTTCCCGCAAACAGAGAGAGGAGCCCAGAATAAACCAAACGAGAGAATACCTTAAAAAACCAGATGTGAGGGAAACCAGGAGAGGAGTAAACACAGATATGAGCAAACCCATGCATGAGGGAAACCAGGAGAGAGATGAACCAGTTGAGAGAGTAAACCTCGAGGGGAGTGAGACAAACCAAACATGAGGAAACCAAATATGAGGAGAACCAGACATGAGGGAATCTAGGGGAGAAGCAAAGCCAGAGATGAGCAAACCAGAAGCCGGGACCTAGCACCCGTAAATCGTGAGATGACGGAGACCAGAATTGAGGGAACCCAGATGAGAGAAAGCCTTGAGGGAATCCAGATATGAGGGGTACCATAGTTGAGATATCCAGAAGTTAGGACCCAGCACCCGCAAACCGAGAGATGAGGGAGACCAAATATAAGGGAATCCAGATGAGAGAAAAACCTTGAGGGAATCCAGATATGAGGGGAACCAGAGTTGAGAAATCCAGAAGCCGGGACCCAACTCCCGCAAACCTTGAGAGACACAAAACCGAAGACCTGGTTCTCGCAAACCATGAGATGAGATGATTCTCGACAACCATATCAAAAACACCGAGTATCCCAGAGAGGACGATAAAATCCCTAGTTAGCAAAGATGAGATGATTCTTAGTTGACGACCTGATAGATGAGATGATTCTATCACAAACAAACCGAGTACCCCAGGGAGACGATAAAATCCCTACTTAGCAAAGATGAGATGATTCTTTGTTGACGACCTGGTAGATGAGATGATTCTATCACAAACAAACCGAGTCCCTTAAGGAGGACGATAAATCCTTAAAAAACCTTGGGATGAGATGATTCTCAAAACCCCAGGATGAGATGATTCTCGGCAACCAACAACATTCAGGACGAGATGATTCTTAAAGAGGAGCACGGGGTGCTCCAACCATTGACACACAACTCTTACTTCAAACCATTCAAATTTGGTTGTTTCTTTCTTGCGTTGTTTCGTCCTTAGCTTCTAAGGACTCATCAACGAGAGGCATCTGTGAACACCCAAAGTTGACCCACAAATATTCTTCTAATTTGGATTTTAAACATGCCTTAACCTTAGGATTAATGAGATGATTTGGTCTTGGGTTAGGGCGTGACAAGAATTTAATTTAGTAGAATAAATATGTTAAATTTAACCTTTATGTGTTTGAACTCTAAGATTAATGAGATGATTTAATCTTAGGATAAAAATATGTTAAGGTCTAATGCCCTAGAATATATTTTATTGCTTTGGTTTTCTTATTTAATTTCAACCCAATTATATTGAGATGATTTATTTTTGGGTTAGGAGTGAATTTAGAAGCCCAAGTTAATGAGATATGATTTTTCTAGAGTTGAATAGCCCATAAACAAATTACTTGCAGACCAATTTTGACTCTGATTTTCGTGAAAAATCAGAGTTAAATCATCTTTCAATTGTAAATATGTTTTTGGTATGATTTATGCATAAAATGGGGATTTAATGTGTGTTAATCAATTAGGAGATGACTGGGAGGAGTAGTAATCAATAAAAGAGGTGATTCTAGGTTGACTAGGAGTTAATTACGCGGTGGAATCAAATTAGGGAGGAATTAGGGAAAACCGGGAGCAAAAAAGGAAAGAACGGGGAAACGCGGGGGTTCCGGGCAGTCATGGCGGGACGACCGCTAGGTCCGGGCGGCCATCCACTGATGACTGCTGGGCCTGGTGGCCGTCCAGCCAATGACCACTGGCCATGGTGGTCATGGGTGCCCAGATTGCCCGATTTCCTTCGATTTTGCCTCTAATTTGATTCTACACGGTTTTGGCCCGGATTTTTGGCTGAGACCTTGGTCATCAAGCAGGTCCACGCCCCTATACTCCCCAGAACACTATAAACAGGGCCTCTGATTCACATTTTAGGGGATCAATCTCTCATTACACACACACCCCCATAAGCTTTGTTGCTTGGAAAAACTCTACTTCTCCAAGCCTATAAATTTTTTGATAGGTAGAAACTCTGGAGGAATTTTGTAGGTAGCATCAACAAGGAGGCAGCAAGGGTAGATCAAGAGGGAATAAAAAATTGAGCTAAGGAGTGGGAAGAAAGTGGATGCACAATCCAACCTAAACCAATGAGCTAGAGGAGGGCTACAAGAGGTAACACTAAACCCTTTTTTTGTTTACTATTTGTTGAGATTTGATGATGATATTGATGATGTGAGTGCTGTGATGCCATGAACAAAAACTACGTGGGATTTGAACCCAGTTGTGGGGGTATGTAGGTGGTCTCTAGTGGTAGAGACTCAAGCCCAATTATTTTATTTTTCTTTTTTGTTCTAATTTTATTTTATTATTTTGTGATTCGCTTCCACACCTTACACACACTTGCACAAGGCATACATATTTTCTTCAACTACACAAAGCTTCGCCCCAACACGGATGGGTGCCTAACTCCTTCCCATCCGTGACGAAACCCCTGGGCCCATTATCTTTGGTTCGTTAATCAGTTGCTTTGAATGGAGTCATTGGGATTCAAGAACGGGGTTTTCCCGAATTTTGTCCTATAATAAAATTTGGGTGGCGACTCCAAAGATAATAGGTATTGGTTAAGAAGAAGGTGTAAAGGGAAAGGTGAGAAGACCCAAGTAATTTTGGGTCGGGTTCTCACATTGGGGTTACAAACAATATAAGTTAGTGGGTAACTTAACAAGCTAGCAAATTTTTTTTATAATATAACAAAACCTAGTGATATTTTTCATCCACCAATGAAAATCCTTAAATATCCCAAAATGAATGAAGCAAGAGTTGTTTTTCCTATCGTACCACAAACAAAAAGAGAGAAGACATGATGTAAAGTGGAGATGGGAAAAGCTCCAAGTTAGATTTTCTGTGCAAAACTTTTCGAGATCCAGATTTTCTATACCAGCTTTGCGCTAAAATTTCCAAAGGCAGGCATATTTTATTGAGGTGTACCGTATTCATGCCCTCAAACTAGCAAAGCAAAATATTAAAAATTTGAGAAAGGTTAAAAAGTTTTTTATGTCCTTTCCGTTAACTAATTTTGTATTTGTTGTCTCTATTCATTTTTTTCACCTATGATGTTACTCAACTCACAATTTACCGAATCATATTTTCTACTTTTCACCCAATAGTAGGTAAATAAATGTGGTTGATATGTGTTCGGTGGACCCATGCACAACCTATTTATTTAATCTTGTCTTTCTTTAGTTGAATTTTACTTTTAATTTTTTTTTTTAAAAAAGCAAATCATTTTAAAAAAAATTAATAGCCCAGTGTTATCACTTCACTAAAAATCGTTCAAAAAAATCCCAGTCCTTATCAGTCTACTAACCGTATTAACATTCATTAAAATTTGTGATTTTGTTATTCTAACTTAATCTTAAATTTATTTTCTTCAAATTCTGGAAATACAAAACAACAAACCTAATGCTATCTGCCCAACCCTTCCCCAACCACCACCTACATCATTCTTTCTCTTCTTGCTTACAACGAGCATCCTCACCCCTCGCCGACCACCCTCCTCCTTTAAAGTCATATAGGATCGAATCGGACATCCAGTTGCTTCGATTTGAATTATCTGGAAGATGTTTTATATACATCAAGCGCAACAGATCTGGTCTATACATAGATTCTAGATTTTTTTTTTGTCTTTTGTCAAGCCTTTGATTCTTTTCAATCATAAATCGCAATAGATTTGATCTTCCCTGACAACGCTCTTCATCTAAAAAGCTAAAGTCAGTGGTGATTTTTTTTGGCTTGCAAGACATAACCTTAGTAGTGGTGTCGTAGCCTAACTGCCTAAGTGGCGAAGGAGGCTTGCCGTTATAGGTGAATTTGAGGGAGCAAATTAGGCTTGGTTGTTATGGGAAAAAAGGAGTGTTTGAGGTTGTGGAGGATAAGGATTGGGTTGAGTCTAGGGTTAGGATTGTTGCCCCAAAGTTGCTAAGAGAGGGGGGGTGAATTAGCTTTTCAGATTAAAACCTACTTTGGCGTCACTAATGCCAAAGCGTGTTTGTATCAGAAATTTGTGCTTAAGAACCCTTAATGCCAAACTAGTTAGAAATCAAGGAAAAAGGGTTAGAGATAATTTGACACACAATTTATAATGGTTCGCCACACAGGACTACCTCCACTACTCAAGGATCCCCCCCTGAGATTTTCTAACTCTCACTATTATGACTTTTACGGGTTCAACCAAAAACCTTAGTACAAATTTTTCACTAGGCTCAACTTAAACCTAAACACTCACCAAAAAGCTTACCCTAGCTTTGAACTTACACAAACACTGTAAAAACAAAAACTATCACTAAGTACAATTGGCTTTGCTTTCCAAAGATAGCCTTACAAGATTTACACACTCAAAAGACTTTTTCTCACACTTTGGCTTCTTTTGAGAACTGTTGTAGATCGCTAACTCATTTGCTTAGACTTAGGATTTCAATATGCAGCTCTCTGTTTCTTCATGGTATCATCAGCCTTTTATAGAGACATAATGGTATAGGCCTTTCCAAGAAATTCAAACCGTTATGTGTCACTCTCAGCAGATAGCTGTTTCATTTTGACTGAGACCAGAGTGGCAACGTTCAAATCTCCCTGTGGTCGCTTTCACGCTTTGGTCTGAATCATACCATTCATCTGATAAGTATGCCTATGTTTAGCCAAGTCCTAGGTTGGACCCAAAAGGTTGATTCCATCTTGTGTAGGGATCCGTTGTGATGTCTTTAATCAGGATAGTCAGGTTGCAAAGTTTGTAAAGTCCTAGGATTGTTTGACTTAGAGAGATTGAGTTGTAAAGGCACTAGTAGTATAAAATAATTTAGTGATAGTGACATTTCATGTCCACTAATCACACTCTCCATTCCCACTTACTCCAATCCCCAATCCCACTTACTCCAATCTTCCATGCATGCAGGTCACGGATTCATAGGTTGAAAAGATTTGTTAATTCACAAATATAGAGTAATGGGGTTTGTCATAATCAAAACATACTTAAGTGACAAATTAAACGAATTAGCATTATTATAATTATTTAATAGAATAGCCTTATTCAATTTGCATTATGATCATTTAATTTGAGTAACCTTGCTTAATTAGCTATTAATCTCAAACTTAATCATCATCAGATTTACATTCTCCCCCTTTTTGATGATGACAAACCATAAGCACATGTGGAGTTGAATCATTTAGCTCCCCCTCAAAATATGCTCCCCCTAGATAAAATATTTTTCCAATTGTTTAACCCTAGAGCATATAAGGGACTAAGGAAATTTAAGATACTCTAAATTTAAAGTCATATAAGCTAATGATTGAAAACCGAAATGCATGCCACATGATGTTAAATAAAACATGTCGAAAAACAACAAATCCACATGTTTCCGCAAATCTCTAAATCTCTCCCCCTTTTGGCATCACAAAAAGCACAATAAGATAGGAAGAAGAGAAAGAGTACCTACAGCAACTAAGTAAAAACCAACTAACAACAAGCAGAAGAACACATTGGCATCAAAGATACCAAAACAGACAACAAAGCTAAAATAACAAACTAAAAACAACAGAAAGAGAACATGCATGAGCCTAATCGAGCATCAGATATCAGGGCAGTGATAAGAGGTCAATTATCATCAGATTTCTGTCCATAGGATGAGTCTGAAGATTCAGCCTCATCAGAAGTTCCACCATTCTCAGCAACCAACAGATCCAATTGTGCTTTCCCATCTCCATGAGCTTGGTCATCATGCTCTTGAGTTTAAGCAACTCTTCCTTGACATCTCTCATCTCCTCTGTAAGAGCCTCAATGCGAGCATCCTTTGAGGAGCTGGGCTTAGTGACATAGAAGACATCATATTTGTTCCTCTTGATGCGCATTTTGTTGAGGGTTGCTGTGCAGACAGTATCTCTAAGGACAAGACAATGCGCATTGGTGGGTATGACATCAAAGTGCTGAGCAGTCAAGGTAATCAGATTTCCATAGGGCCGAGCAAATGTATGGAGAAGATGATTGAAGAAAAACATTCTGGCCACAAATTGAACTATGGATTCCAACAACCAGTCCATTATCATCACGCTTGGGAATCATGTTGGAATGAAAGTCTTGAAAAAGAGACTCAAAGGCTTGTACCTGAATAGTGGCCAGAAAGGTGAGTTGAGCTCTCTCCATAATTTCCTCAATCCCAGATCCCGTCAGAACATCAAAATGCACAGTATAGGGCTTGAGAAAAGGGATTTTTCTTCCAACAAATCCAGTAACGTCTTGAGTGTCATCAAGCTCAGGTTCCTTGCGCTTTCTGGAACTAGACATCTTTGCAGTCTTACTAAGATGATGAATTGACGCTTCTACCTCATTCTTCTCTTCCTCTTCATCAGGATTCTCTTCCATGAGTTCCTCCTCATGGACAGAAGGAGTCTCACCAGATACTCCTTCAGGGGTGATGTCTGGCACAAACTCTTCGTCATCATCATTGTCCGAGTCTGAAACACCAAGCACCATCTTTTCTTTTCCCTTTCCTGAAGGTGGAGGTTGGAGGCGCTGGACAGTGGTGCTGGCCCTGAGAGCACGCTTTGGCATTGCAGATGCCAAAAGCTTCTGAGGTCTAGAAGCCTTCTTTGGTTGGCCAGTGGTGGTTTTGGCTTTCTTCGCTGGGTATTTTTGTGCAAGAGGAGTCTCATCATCAGTGTGAGTCTTGTTAGAGAAATTTTTGGGATCATCGGTTTCATTTTCAGGAGGTGGATTTTGGGAGGCATCGATAGGTTTTGGCTCAATAAGTGTGGGTTAGTTTTGGACAAGCTCACAAACTTTGGCTTGCTTTTCATTGTCAAGCTCCTTCACAAAATGGTCAATTAGGGCTCTCCTCTTCAGAGCAATAAACTTTGTTTGCTCAACGGGGTCTGTGATGTGTTGGGGAATGCGGATTTTTGTCATGAGTTGGTCAGCAGAGGCGGTAATGTTGTCAAGAGCTTGTAAGGCCTCTTGGTCAGAAATCTGGTCCGGTGGATTTTGTGGAGTGGAGGTCATCTTTGGAGAGGTTTGTTTGCATTTCTTAAGTGGTCTGGATAGTGTGGCTTGAGGTCTATCTGAGGGAGTTGATGGAGGAAGGTTTTGTCTAGTGACTCGGGGTGGTGGAGGTTTTGGATGTGGCTCGAGCAGGAGATGGGTCAGTAGGTATCTCGGAGGGTTTTTGAAGTGATTTAGATCTTCCCATTTTTGATAACTGAAGAAATAAAGGAGTAGGAGAGAAGATAGGGAATTATGGCGAGTGCTTAGGGTGTGAGGAGGTTTGAAAGAGGTAAGGACTTCAAGTAGTGGATTCGAGTAGATCATGTAACCACCGAGTAATGAAGTGTGATTTAATAGGGAGTAGTGCATAATGTCTATACCCAACGGATAATAGGCACCCTTTTGAGACATATCTCACTGCAACCAAGAAAAACACTGTAGCAGGATTTTCAGCCCACTTGCCCTCTCAGATGGCGTGCTCAACTTTCCACAGCTGTCTTGAACATTGTTTCTTCTCATACCAAGACGTCCATGTTAGTGTAATGTGCCCAAAAGCCAATCATGGATGATTATTTGTAGTCATGTATACGCATTAAGGTTCTTCCAATAAGTATCGTTTATGAGATAAACGCTTGCACATACTTATAACCCTAGAATATTTCATATTCTTAAATTGTCCCTAGTCGATTATTAGTATGGATGGGTTGTAATAATAAACTAAGACTAGCGTATGTTGAGAATTGCATATGTGATATGAATTCTACATACGGGTACAGATTAGAGAACTTGTGGACTGGACTGACCCACATAAGAACGCTACATGTAACGTTATATGTTTTGTCGATAGCGGTTCTTATAATGTATTGTCCTTAGACCTGTGATCATCAAGGTTCCCAACATGTGAGTCATATGCTTTGATATTATTCCTGGTCATCCGTAACTGGATAGACGTAAGGGTAATCATTGGGTGTATGATGAGTGTGTAGTGGGTTTTGTATCATCCAGAGGGGATTCGTCCAACCCATATAACGGGTATATTATCGGAGTGTTTCCTGATACAGTTGAACCGTAAATGCATGACATATTCCATGTCTCGTGTTTAATCTTGATAATGGGACGAAGGGACGATGACATGTTCCGAGGCACGTGGAATCAGTATTGATCTTGTCGTTCGGGTGGCAATGATGTGTTGCTAGACGCCGCTCTTTGCTTATAATTGTAAAATGAGATTTTACGATTATTGCCGAACGTACAAGTGCCTACAGGGTCACACACACAGCCGTTGATTCGAGCAGGTGGTTGAACCGTGGTTGGACCATGGTTGAACCATGGTGTGGTTGGACCTTGGTTGGACTAGGGTCATTCTGGGCTGGTTTGGTTCAATTATTGTCAGCATAATTAAGCCAAACCAGTGCTGTGATGAGTTGGTGTGTTTTGTGCATTAGTGGGTAACATGATTATGTGGAGACATAATCATATTGCTTAATGGACCGCCATGTTGGTCATTAAACCACTACTTTATGTCGTTTGATGGGTTGAGTGTTCTGATCACTATTTTCATCTTCTTCCTCACTTGATAGAATTTTCAGAGCTTGAGAAGTGTTCTTGAGTGGTCTGAAAATTGAGAGCAAAACACACATATCTTCTTTGTGAAAGAAGAGTCAAAACACCACACACAAAAGCTCTCGGAAACCTGTTGCTAGCACACCAGTTCGGGAGGGCTCGGGTTGATGATCGTGAGACGATCATCTACCGGTTACAACGGTTTGTGTGGATACCGTAGAGGGGCGAGGCCTTTGTCTGGCTCTAGCTGATTCGGTTCTACAGTTGGGTGAAAGACCTCAACCGAACAAGATATGTAAAATTGTTATTCGGTTTAGCTCCCTTCACATGGATCCTCCATGTGTATCCGGTATTTCCGCTGCGCATACATGTTGTATTTTGTGCTTTTGATTGTCAATTGCATGAACCGGATACTTACAGTGGTAGCGGAGCTTCTTGTGAAGTCCTAAACCGAATTTTGTGTGTTCATATGTTATATGTGATATAGCTTGAACATGCTAGGCATATGTGATATGTTGTTTTCAATTATGTATATGTGATATATGTATTGATGTTGGTGTTTTTAAAAAGAGTTTTGACAAAGAGAACTTGATTGGTATGTGATATCAATCAAGGAGTTCTTGGCAGTAAGTCGAAAGAGTTCGACTTGGAAAAACCGAGTGTCGGTTTGTGTTTTGAACGATTCTAGTTCAAGTTCCGCAGGCCCAGAACATCGATGTTGGTAGGACTAACATCGATGTTCATGTGTTGATTAGCCTTTGCCGAGCTGAATTAACATCGATGTTGTGTGGACAACATCGATGTCCTAAGTAGGCTGGTTTTGGCCGAATCAAAATAACATCGATGTTGAGTTATCAACATCGATGTTGACATGAAGAGGCCTTGGCAGAACTCTCAAAACATCGATGTTTAAGAGTTAAACATCGATGTTCTTTGAGCTCGGCCAAATTTTTTTGAGTTCCAGAGCTCCAACAACATCGATGTTGTAATGTCCAAACATCGATGTTGTAATGTTAAACAACGATGTTAAAATGCTACTGCCAAAACTTGAACTTTTCAGAATCTCAACAACATCGATGTTTGAAAGTTCAACATCGATGTTATTGAGCTACTGCTAAAAGGTTTGGAGTTCTAGTTACACACAACATCGATGTTGTAATGTCCAACATCGATGTTATGGAGCTACTGCCAAAATTGTTTGGAGCTCGAGTTCACACAACATCGAAGTTGTAATGTCCAACATCGATGCTATTGAGCTACTGCCAAAGAGTTGGGACAATTTGATTGTCACAACATCGATGTTCCAAATGGTAACATCGATGTTATCATATAATTTTTGGGCCGGGGCTCCGCCCCGAGCCCTGGCAAGGGCGCTGTCCCTTGACCCCGCCCACTAACCGGCTAGCGGGACCGCCGTGCTACCTCTGTGTAGCGGCTTATATTGCATATGATGCATTGTTATTGTATATGAGATATATAATTTGTAACTTACATGACATCAATGTATGATTTAACAAGAACAAGCATATGATGTGTTGGAATTATATGTTGATGAAAATATTAAGTTCTTAGTTGCCTTCCATGGTAAGCACTCATCATTGCTTCGATCAACAAATGGTAGGTTTTGCCAAAGCAAAGTGCCTTTGTTTGTCTTAGAAAGGTGCGAGTGGATAATTGTAATATCTCGACTGCTTATTGTGGGTTTGGACTTAGGGTTAAGCACCTTTTATATACCTCGAGTTTTCCTTTTGTCCCGATCGTATACCCCGGAGTTTCTGTGTCCCTTTTATATACCTCGAGTTTCAATTTATGTCCCTTTTGTGTACCTCGGGCAGCCCGGACACTTGACACGTGGCATAATGCCATTGGTGCCATGTGGAAATTTGTGTGGGACCCATAAACTAGAATATTCGAGAAATAAGGTGGGACCCACAACAATATTCATTTGGTGCCAATAGAATTGCGACACGTGTCAAGTGGGCCCCGATAGATGGCCATGTCATCGTCCGGGCTGCCCGAGGTACACAAAAGGGACAAAAATTGAAACTCGAGGTACATAAAAGGGACACAGAAACTCCGGGGTATACGATCGGGACAAAAGGAAAACTCGAGGTATATAAAAGCTGCTTAACCCTTTGGACTTAACTAAGTCATCTTAATAGGATTAAGGACTTAGAGGCAAGGGTTGAGTAATGTCTATGAGATAGATATGGACAAAGTGTTGTTAACTCAACTATCCAAGAGTTACATGAGATGTAATTGACAAAGTTGTCTACCTAAATAACTATTGATACATGCAATCAGCCAAAGTTGACATATGTTGTAGTGAAATATGGATCTTGGCCTACTTATATAATTGTCTTGATTTATGTAGTAGGAGCACATTTAATAGAATTCCTTGTTAAATGTATTTGTATGCATGACTCTTATTTGTGTGAGTTGGTCATTGTTGTAGAGTATCCATGGCACAAAACACTAGCACATTGTCACTGCGATCGGTCCTTGAGAAGGAAAAGTTAAACGGGAATAACTTCCTGAAATGGTATCGTAACTTGAGGATTGTCCTCAAACAAGAAAAGAAATTGTATGTCCTTGAAGGGCCCGTTCCGAGTGAACCGGCGCCTAGTGCACCAAGGGCAGAAAGGGATGCCTACAAGAAGCATCTAGATGATGCATTGGACATTGCTTGCCTAATGCTGGTCACCATGGACTTTGAGCTTCAGAAGCAACATGAGAACATGGGGGCGTTCGATATGATCGAACACCTTAAGATGCTCTTTGAGGAGCAAGCAAGGCATGAGAGGTACGAGACCTATAAGGCATTGTTCCAATGCAGAATGGCTGAATCATCTCCCATCAGACGTCATGTGCTTAAGATGGTTGGATACATCGAAAGCCTTGAGGGTCTAGGGTTTCCTTTGCAGAAGGAATTGGCTGTTGACCTAGTCCTGCAATCGTTGCCGGATAGCTACGGTCAATTTGTCATGAACTTCAATATGAACCATCTTGACAAGTCCTTGTCCAAGTTGCTCAAGATGTTGGGAACAGCTGAGCAACAAATGAAAGCAAGTAAATCCAATAGCATATTGATGCTTGGAGGTGGCAAAGGAAAGGGTAAAGCTAAGACGAAGAAATCCACCAAAAAGTTTGGTGCATCTTCTTCACAAATGCTGAAACCTAAAGGTGGTATATACAACAACAATGCATCATATGCAATCTATAACGTCAACACGAAGAAGGTTAGAACGAATGATTCCAATGAAACGTACCTTTGGCATTGTCGTTTAGGCCATATAAACGAGACTCGTATATCTAAACTCCATAAAGATGGACTTTTAGACTCATTTAATTATGAATCATTTGAGACGTGTGAGTCGTGTTTGTTAGGCAAAATGACGAAGGCTCCTTTTACCGGTAAGGGTGAGAGAGCATCGGACTTATTAGGTCTTACACATAGTGATGTATGCGGACCTATGTCCACACAGGCTAGAGGTGGTTTTTCAAACTTCATTACATTTACTAACGATTTCAGTCGATATGGCTATGTGTATCTAATGAGACACAAGTCAGATTCCTTTGAAAAGTTCAAAGAATTCAAGAATGAAGAACAGAATCAACTCGGTAAAAGTATTAAGATGCTTCGATCAGATCGAGGAGGTGAATACTTAGACCGAGAATTCCTTGATCATCTAAAGGAGTGTGGTATAGTATCACAGCTCACTCCGCCGGGTACGCCTCAATGGAATGGTGTATCTGAAAGGAGGAATAAAACCTGAGATTTTCTAACTCTCACTATTATGACTTTTACGGGTTCAACCAAAAACCTTAGTACAAATTTTTCACTAGGCTCAACTTAAACCTAAACACTCACCAAAAAGCTTACCCTAGCTTTGAACTTACACAAACACTGTAAAAACAGAAACTATCACTAAGTACAATTGGCTTTGCTTTCCAAAGATAGCCTTACAAGATTTACACACTCAAAAGACTTTTTCTCACACTTTGGCTTCTTTTGAGAACTGTTGTAGATCGCTAACTCATTTGCTTAGACTTAGGATTTCAATATGCAGCTCTCTGTTTCTTCATGGTATCATCAGCCTTTTATAGAGACATAATGGTATAGGCCTTTCCAAGAAATTCAAACCGTTATGTGTCACTCTCAGCAGATAGCTGTTTCATTTTGACTGAGACCAGAGTGGCAACGTTCAAATCTCCCTGTGGTCGCTTTCACGCTTTGGTCTGAATCATGCCATTCATCTGATAAGTATGCCTATGTTTAGCCAAGTCCTAGGTTGGACCCAAAAGGTTGATTCCATCTTGTGTAGGGATCCGTTGTGATGTCTTTAATCAGGATAGTCAGGTTGCAAAGTTTGTAAAGTCCTAGGATTGTTTGACTTAGAGAGATTGAGTTGTAAAGGCACTAGTAGTATAAAATAATTTAGTGATAGTGACATTTCATGTCCACTAATCACACTCTCCATTCCCACTTACTCCAATCCCCAATCCCACTTACTCCAATCTTCCACGCATGCAGGTCACGGATTCATAGGTTGAAAAGATTTGTTAATTCACAAATATAGAGTAATGGGGTTTGTCATAATCAAAACATACTTAAGTGACAAATTAAACGAATTAGCATTATTATAATTATTTAATAGAATAGCCTTATTCAATTTGCATTATGATCATTTAATTTGAGTAACCTTGTTTAATTAGCTATTAATCTCAAACTTAATCATCATCAGATTTACATTCTCCCCCTTTTTGATGATGACAAACCATAAGCACATGTGGAGTTGAATCATTTAGCTCCCCCTCAAAATATGCTCCCCCTAGATAAAATATTTTTCCAATTGTTTAACCCTAGAGCATATAAGGGACTAAGGAAATTTAAGATACTCTAAATTTAAAGTCATATAAGCTAATGATTGAAAACCGAAATGCATGCCACATGATGTTAAATAAAACATGTCGAAAAACAACAAATCCACATGTTTCCGCAAATCTCTAAATCTCTCCCCCTTTTGGCATCACAAAAAGCACAATAAGATAGGAAGAAGAGAAAGAGTACCTACAACAACTAAGTAAAAACCAACTAACAACAAGCAGAAGAACACATTGGCATCAAAGATACCAAAACAGACAACAAAGCTAAAATAACAAACTAAAAACAACAGAAAGAGAACATGCATGAGCCTAATCGAGCATCAGATATCAGGGCAGTGATAAGAGGTCAATTATCATCAGATTTCTGTCCATAGGATGAGTCTGAAGATTCAGCCTCATCAGAAGTTCCACCATTCTCAGCAACCAACAGATCCAATTGTGCTTTCCCATCTCCATGAGCTTGGTCATCATGCTCTTGAGTTTAAGCAACTCTTCCTTGACATCTCTCATCTCCTCTGTAAGAGCCTCAATGCGAGCATCCTTTGAGGAGCTGGGCTTAGTGACATAAAGACATCATATTTGTTCCTCTTGATGCGCATTTTGTTGAGGGTTGCTGTGCAGACAGTATCTCTAAGGACAAGACAATGCGCATTGGTGGGTATGACATCAAAGTGCTGAGCAGTCAAGGTAATCAGATTTCCATAGGGCCGAGCAAATGTATGGAGAAGATGATTGAAGAAAAACATTCTGGCCACAAATTGAACTATGTATTCCAACAACCAGTCCATTATCATCACGCTTGGGAATCATGTTGGAATGAAAGTCTTGAAAAAGAGACTCAAAGGCTTGTACCTGAATAGTGGCCAGAAAGGTGAGTTGAGCTCTCTCCATAATTTCCTCAATCCCAGATCCCGTCAGAACATCAAAATGCACAGTATAGGGCTTGAGAAAAGGGATTTTTCTTCCAACAAATCCAGTAACGTCTTTAGTGTCATCAAGCTCAGGTTCCTTGCGCTTTCTGGAACTAGACATCTTTGCAGTCTTACTAAGATGATGAATTGACGCTTCTACCTCATTCTTCTCTTCCTCTTCATCAGGATTCTCTTCCATGAGTTCCTCCTCATGGACAGAAGGAGTCTCACCAGATACTCCTTCAGGGGTGATGTCTGGCACAAACTCTTCGTCAAATTCGGAAATGGAATCCATGTACGAAAACAAGGTATGGACCTTGGTTGATCCACCCGAAGGGGTAAAACCCATTGGGTGCAAATGGGTCTTTAAGAGAAAGACCGACATGGATGGTAATGTGATTACCTATAAAGGGCGATTGGTTGCGAAAGGTTTTAAGCAAGTTCATGGTATTGACTATGATGAAACTTTCTCACCAGTTGCCATGGTTAAATCCATCCGGATTCTATTGGCTATAGCGGCATACTATGATTATAAGATATGGAAAATGGATGTCAAAACTGCCTTCCTTAACGGGAATCTTTTAGAGGATGTGTACATGACACAGCCTGAAGGTTTTGTTAATCCAGAGAATGCCAATATGGTATGCAAGTTGCAGAGATCCATTTATGGATTGAAGCAAGCTTCTAGGAGTTGGAATCTTCGTTTTAATGATGTAATCAAAGAGTTTGGTTTCATCAAGAACGAAGATGAACCATGTGTTTACAAGAAGGTTAGTGGGAGCACCATTGTTTTCTTGTTGTTGTATATTGACGACATCTTGCTCATTGGGAATGACACTCCGACACTACAGTCCGTAAAGACTTGGTTAGGAAAGAATTTCTAGATGAAGGACTTAGGAGAAGCTGCCTAAGTGTTAGGTGTAAAGATCTATAGAGATAGATCGAAAAGGCTTCTCGGGCTGTGTCAGAGTACGTATATTGACAAGGTGCTAATGAGGTTTAGCATGGAAGATTCCAAGAAAGGGTTCTTTCCCTTGTCACATAGCATGTCTCTCTCAAAGAATCAATGTCCTAGTACATCTAAGGAGAGAGAGCGGATGAGTAAGATTCCTTATGCTTCGGCAATAGGATCTATCATGTATGCCATGTTATGTACTCGACCAGATGTCGCTTATGCTTTGAGTGTCACAAGCAGATACCAAGCTAATCACGGTGAGTGTCACTGGACAGCGGTAAAGAACATCCTTAAGTACTTGAGAAGGACTAAGGATGCATTCCTGGTTTACGGAAGCGTTGATGAGCTTGTGTAAAGGGTTACACAGATGCTAGCTTCTAAACCGATAGGGGTGATTTTAGATCGCAGTTAGGATAGGTGTTCTGTCTTGGAAGTGGTAATGTGTGCTGCAAGAGTTCCAAGCAAGAGACAGTAGCCGACTCTACAACTGAGGCTGTGTATAGTTCCTTTCGGGAACAAAGTAGGAGATCTATTGTCTAATCTTCTCACGCAGCGGAAGCATGATGGTCATGCTAGATCCACATGTATGAGATATATGGATGATTGGTTTTAGTGCAAGTGGGAGATTGTTAGTGTAATATGCCAAAAAGCCAATCATGGATGATTATTTGTAGTCATGTATACGCATTAAGGTTATTCCAATAAGTATCGTTTATGAGATAAACGCTTGCACATACTTATAACCCTAGAATATTTCATATTCTTAAATTGTCCCTAGTCGATTATTATTATGGATGGGTTGTAGTAATAAACTAAGACTAGCGTATGTTGAGAATTGCATATGTGCTATGAATTCTACATACGGGTACATGTTAGAGAACTTGTGGACTGGACCGACCCACATAAGAACGCTCAATGGAACGTTATATGTTTTGTCGATAGCGGTTCTTATAATGTATTGTCCTTAGACCTGTGATCATCAAGGTTCCCAACATGTGAGTCATATGCTTTGATATTATTCCTGGTCATCCGTAACTGGATAGACTTAAGGGTAATCATTGGGTGTATGATGAGTGTGTAGTGGGTTTTGTATGATCCAGAGGGGATTCCTCCAACCCATATAACGGGTATATTATCGGAGTGTATCTTGATAGAGTTGAACCGTAAATGCGTGGCCATGCTCGGATAATGATATATGATATCATTGGTATCCGTTTTACCGGTTAACTTGAGGATCAAGAAACCGAGATTAAATATATGCGAGATTGACATATTCCATGTCTCGTGTTTAATCTTGATAATGGGACGAAGGGACGATGATATGTTCCGTCGCACGTGGAATCAGTATTGATCTTGTCGTTCGGGTGGCAATGATGTGTTGCTAGACGCCGCTCTTTGCTTATAATTGTAAAATGAGATTTTACGATTATTGTCGAACGTACAAGTGCCTACAGGGTCACACGCATACAGCCGTTGATTTGAGCAGGTGGTTGAACCGTGGTTGGACCATGGTTGAACCAAGGTGTGGTTGGACCAGGGTCGCTCTTGGCTGGTTTGGTTCAATTATTGTCAGCATAATTAAGCCAAACTAGTGCTATGATGAGTTGGTGTGTTTTGTGCATTAGTGGGTAACATGATTATGTGGAGACATAATCATATTGCTTAATGGACCACCATGTTGGCCATTAAACCACTTCTTTATATCATTTGATGGGTTAAGTGATCTGATCACTATCTGCATCATCTTCGTCACTTGAGAGAATTTTCAGAGCTTGAGAAGTGTTCTTGAGTGGTCTGAAAATTGAGAGCAAAACACACATATCTTCTTTGTGAAAGAAGAGTCAAAACACCACACACAAAAGCTCCCGGAAACCTGTTGCTAGCACACCAGTTCGGGAGGGCTCGGGTTGATGATCGTGAGACGATCATCTACCGGTTACAATGGTTCGTGTGGATACCGTAGAGGGGCGAGGCCTTTGTCTGGCTCTAGCTGATTCAGTTCTACAGTTGGGTGAAAGACCTCAACCGAACAAGGTATGTAAAATTGTTATTCGGTTTAGCTCCCTTCACATGGATCCTCCATGTGTATCCAGTATTTCCGCTGCGCATACATGTTGTATTTTGTGCTTTTGATTGTCAATTGCATGAACCGGATACATACAGTCCAGATTCCTTCCTCTTTTCTTTCACCCGTAATAACTCTACCTCTAGCCCTTGGATTTTAGATCATCATAGCTCGATTTTTTTAGGGTGTAGTGTGTGATTTTGAATGTATGATTTATGCACATAGAAGAGGAGAGATAGTACCTGGAAACTTCAGAATTTTCAGGGAGCGTTGCACATACCAAGTTCAAGCCGAATCTTTGCAAATTGCTCCTCTTTTAGAGGCTTTGTGAATATATCTGCAAGCTGCCTCTCGGTTGTGACAAAATCAAGTGTTATTTCTTTCTTAAGCACATGGTCCCTAATAAAATGATGTCTAATTTTTATATGTTTAGTTCTTGAGTGTTGAATAGGGTTCTTAGTTAAATTTATGGCACTAGAGCTATCACATAAAATAGGTATGGCTTGAAATTTTAAATCATAGTCAGGTAGGGTTTGTTTCATCCAAAGAAGTTGTGCACAACATGATCCTGCAGCTACATACTCAGCTTCAGTTGTTGATGTAGCAACAGAATTTTGTTTCTTATTTGACCAAGAAACTAATGAATTTCCTAAGAATTGACATGTTCCACTAGTACTTTTTCTTATCAAGCCTGCATCCAGCAAAATCAGCATCAGAGTATCCAATTAAATTGAAAGATTCAACCTTGGGATACCAAAGACCTAAAAGAGGAAGTTCCATTTAGGTACTTAAAGATTCTTTTAATAGCCCACAAATGAGATTCTTTAGGACATGCTTGAAAGCGAGCACACATGCACACACTAAACATAATATCAGGTCTAGATGCAGTAAGATAGAGGAGACTTCTAATCATACCTCTATATTTCTTAATGTCCACATCTTTTCCGGATTCATCTTTATCAAGCTTGGTTGTTGTGCTCATAGGAGTTGGGCTTACTTTGGCGTCTGTCATACCAAACTGTTTGAGAAGCTCCTTAGTATACTTGGTTTGGCCAATGAAGATGCCATCATCATATTGTTTGATTTGGAATCCAAAAAAGAAGTTTAATTCCCCCATCATGCTCATCTCAAATTCACTATGCATTAGTTTCTCAAAATCTTGACATAAGGCATCATTAGTAGCACTAAACAATATATCATCAACATAAATTTGCACAATAATTAGATCATTCTTTTGATGCTTCACAAAGAGTGTGGAATCAACTTTACCTCTAGTGAAGTTTTGTGAGAGAATAAATGAACTTAACCTGTCATACCATGCCCTTGGAGCTTGCTTGAGACCATCTAGTACTTTCTTGAGTTTGTACACACGCCTAGGATGTTCATAGTCTTCAAAGCTGGGAGGTTGTTCAACATACACTTCTTTCATAATGACTCCATTTAGGAATGCACTCTTCACATCTATTTGATAAAGTTTGAAGGATTTAGAGGATGCAAAAGCAAGTAGCATCCGAATGGACTCAAGGCGAGCTACGGGGGCAAAGGTCTCATCAAAGTCAATTGCTTCTTCTTGATTGTAGCTTGTGCCACAAGCCTTGCCTTGTTTCTTGTCACATTTCCAGTCTCATCCAATTTGTTCCAAAACACCCATTTAGTTCCAATTATTGGATAATTAATGGGTCTAGGAACTAATTCCGGAACATCACTTTTCTCAAATTGATTGAGTTCTTCTTGCATAGCCATCACCCAATTCTCATCATTAATAACATCATTGATTTTTTTGGGCTCGATTTGTGAAAGAAAAGCCTGATGGGAGTTTAGATTGTGCAAGGAAGATTTTTCACCCACTTTAACAAGGATATCTCCTGATTGTTGGTTCTAGCTAACCACATTCTCAACATCAACAACATTGTTAGTTTGCTCAAATTCATCAAATACAACATGTATTAATTCCTCAACAATAAGAGTTCTTTTATTGTAGACCCTATATGCTTTACTCCTAGTTGAGTATCCAAGAAATACACCATCTTCAGAATTTTTATCAAACTTTCCTAATGAGTCCTTGGTATTTATTATAAAGCACTTTGACCCAAAAACTTTAAAGTAGCATATGTTTGGTTTTCTATCATACCAAAGCTCATATTGTGTTTTCTCAAGTTGTGACCTAATTGTTACACGATTTAGAATGTAGCAAGCAGTGTTTACTGCTTCAGCCCAAAAGTAAGTTGGCAAAGAATGTTCATTCAACATTGTCCTAGCCATTTCTTGTAGAGTTCGGTTCTTGCTCTCTACTACCCCATTTTGTTGGGGAGTTCTAGGAGCCGAGAATATATGCTCAATGCCATGTTCATCACAAAAAAGATTAAAGATAAGGTTATCAAATTCACCATCATGATCACTCCTATTCTTGGTTAGTTTATAACCTTTTTCATTCTGGAGTTTTCTTATTAAAGAAGCAAATTTATAAAGTGCATGGTCCTTTTGTGAGAGAAAGATGACCCAAGTGAAACGAGAGTAGTCATCAACAATAACAAAAGTATAGCACTTACCTCCAAGACTTACCACTTTAATAGGGCCAAAGAGATCAAGGTGTAGTAGCTCAAGTGGTTTAGTAGTAGAGATGCACTTTTTAGGTTTCAAGGAGGTTTTGAATTGTTTTCCAATTTGGCACGAATGACATACCTTCTCCTTTTCAAACTTTAGCATCGGTAATCCCCTCACAAGTTCCTTCTTTTAAGGATTTGCAATAAGCTCATGATGTGCATCCCCCAATCTTCTATGCCAAAGTTCTAGTGTCTCTGTTCTAACATTAAGATACTTGGTTTCCAGATTAGTGACATCAACCATATTAATGGAGTACAAGTTTCCTTGTCTTTTTCCAACAATCAAAGTTTGATTATCATTATTGCTAGTTACCAAGCATTTGTTAGATTCAAAAATCACTTTGCATCCACGGTCACACAGATGACTTATGCTAGCTAAGTAAATTGAATTTTAGATTTTGAACTAACAACACATGTTCAATGGTTGGATCCTTACCGACATTTCCTATACCAAGTATCTTTCCTTTGGATTTGTCACCAAACGTAACAGAGGCTTTACTTCTCGGATTCAGGGATGAGAATTTGGACATATCACCCGTCATATGTCTTGAGCACCCACTGTCAAGTACCCACTCATCCCAATTGACCTGTTACAATGTCAAGTTTCAGGTACCCATACATGCTTGGGTCCTTGCAAATTAGTTTTGGTACCTTTGGTTACCCATATGAATTTTATAGGACAATGCTTCTTCCTAAAAATACAATTTTTTATCTTGTGCCCACTTCTCTTACAATAATGGGAAGTGATATGATGATTAGATGCGAAGACTAATAAAATTAGTTTCATGATGCTTTTTAGTCCTCCAAACTTTTGAAAAGGATTTCGGTCTTTCTTGTTTTTCAAACACATGATGTGTAGCTCCTAGTCCAACCTTTTGTAATGTATGCCTTTGTTGACTTAGAATCATATCTAGACCTTTACTACCATGATCAAACTTTTCAAGCATACTTTTCAGAGATTCCACAGTCTTTTTCGGATTTACATTTTCATGTGCAAGTTTAATATATTCTTCTTTACATGTATCTGTGAATACCTGACCCAAAATTACATGGGCCTATTCACGTTTCCCTTACACCTTCTTCATAACCATCATCCAACATCTTCGGAGTCGCCACCCAAACTTTATTAAGGGACAAAAACTTGGGAAAAACCCTTTGGGTGACTCCATTTAGGCTACTGGATAGCGAACCAAAGATGTTGGACCCAGGGATTCGTCATGGATGGGAAGGTGTTAGGCACCCATCCATGTTGGGGCAAAACTTTGTGCAATTAGAGGATTTTGTACGCCTTGTGCTAGTGTGCAAGTGTGAGCACCGAAACACATACTAACTGAATATTAAAAAGAAAGGGGAGGAGAAGAAGATTGGGCGTGATTTTCCACCACTAGAAACCACCTACGTATCCCGGCGACTGGGTTCAAAGCCCACGTAGTTATTGACATGGCATCACAATAATCACATCATCATCAACATCTCAACAATAATTGGTCAGACAAAAAGGGATTAGGATTACCTCTTGTTGCCCTCCTCTAGCTCCTTGGTTTGGGTTGTGCCTCCCACACAATTTCCTCCCACTCCTCAACTCAATCTTGGAGTTCTTCTTGATTTTCCCTTTGCTGCCCTCAATGGATGATGCTACCCACGAAATTCTACCAGAGTACTGCCTATGGAACTATTTCTTAAGCTTGGAGAGATAGAGTTTCTCCAAGCTCTCAAGCTTTATGAAGAGTATTTGTGTAATAGAATGTGTGTCCCCTGAAATGTGAGAGGAGGGTCCTATTTATAGTGTTCTGGGTAGCCTAGGGGCGTGGACCATCTTAATGACCAAGGTAATGGCCAAAAATCTGGGCCAAAACCGAGTAGAATAAGATTATGGGCGAAAATGAGGGAGAAAACGTGTTTCTGGGGGTGCATGACCGCCATGGCCGGCGGTCATCCTATGGGTGACAGCCAGGCCGGGCGGTCATGGGTGGAAGACCGCCTAGGCCTGGCGGTCATCCAAAGATGACCGCCCGCGCCTATGCGTCTCACCCGTTCTTTTCTTTTCGGTCCCGATTCTCCCCTAATTCCTCCCTGATTGATCCTACCGCGTAATTAACCCCTAGAATGCCCAGAATCCTCTGCTTTCTTGATTACTACTCCTCTCAATCATCTCCTAATTGACTAATTACACATTGATTCCTCATTTTAAGCCAAAATCATACCAAAAACATTCTTGCTATTAAGGAATGATTTAACTCTGATTTTCCACGAAAATCAGAGCTAAATTTGTCTGCAAGCAAGGTGTTAATGGGTTGTGCAACTCTGAAGAAAAGTCCATACCTTATTAAATTGGACCCTTACATTTATCTTCAACTCAAGAATAAATATAATTGGGTTTAATAAATAAACAAGCCCAAATTTAATGAGATAAAATACATTCTAGCAATTTAGTCCTTAACATATCCTATGATTAATTCGTCTCATTAATCCTAGGCATATAAAAGTCTTAATTACTATAACGTATAAATTCTACTAAAATTAAACCACATCTATGCTTCAATCCAAGACTAACTCATCAATCTTATGATTCAAACATGTTTGGAGTCTAATCTCAATGTAATTTTCATTGGTCAAATTTGGGTGTTCACAGATGCCCCTCGTTGGTGAGTCTTTAAAACTTGAAGACGAAGCAATGTAAGGAGGGAACAACCAAATTTGAATAATGAATGTGACTATTGTGGACCAATGGTTGAAGCATCACATGCTCCACCTCGAGAATCGTCTCATCCCGAGGTTTGTGATTGACTCATCTCTTCTCTTGGGATTTTTCTGGTCCCAAGAACTATCGGAAATCATCTCATCCTGGGGTTTCTTTTGGGATTTTCCTGGTCCCAAAAGTCACTAACAAAGGATCATCTCAGCTATGCTAACTAAGGATATTATCACCCTCCTATGGGGATTTTGCCAACTAAGGATATTGTCACCCTCCCGTGGGGATTTTGCCAACTAAGGATATTATCACCCTCCTGTGGGGATTTTGCTAACTAAGGGTATTATCACCCTCCTGTGGGGATTTTGCCAACCAAGGATAATATCTCCCTCTCGTGGTGATTTTGCTAACTAAGGATATTATCACCCTCCCGTGGGGATTTTTCCAACCAAGGATATTATCACCCTCCCGTGGGGATTTTGCCAACCAAGGATATTATCACCCTCCCGTGGGGATTTTGCTAACTAAGATCATCTCACCTATGTTAACTAGGGAAATTGTCGTCCTCTCGTGAGGATCTCATCTCATCTCGGGGGTCTTGGAATTTTCCTGGTCCCAAGAGCTAACGGGAATCATCCCGTGGTTCATTTACATCGTCTCGGAGCTCCTCTACATCGGGATATCTATCCCTCAACATCTTCATCCATTCTACCTTAGGGGTATCTTGTTAGTGTAATATGCCCAAAAGCCAATCAATGGATGATTGTTTGTAGTCATGTATACACATTAAGGTTATTCCAATAAATATCATTTATGAGATAAACGCTTGCACATATTTATAACCCTAGAATATTTTATATTCTTTAATGTCCCTAGTCGATTATTATTATGGATGGGTTGTAATAATAAATTATGACTAGCGTATGTTGAGAATTTATGTGTGATATGAATTCTACATACGGGTACAAGTTAGAGAACTTGTGGACTGGACCGACCCACATAAGAACGCTACATGGAACGTTATATGTTTGTCGATAGCGGTTCTTATATGTATTGTCCTTAGACCTGAGATCATCAAGGTTCCCAACATTTGAGTCGTATACTTTGATATTACTCTTGGCTATTTCGTAAATGAGTAGACCTTAGTGTAATCATTGGGTATATGATAAAAGTGTAGTGGGTTTTGTATGATCCAAAGGGGATTCGTCCAACCCATATAACGGGTATATTATCGGATGGTTTCTTGATAGAGTTGAACCGTAAATGCATGGCCATGCTCGGATTATGATATGGTGATATCATAGGTATCCGTTTTACGCGGTTAACTCGAGGATCAAGAAACCGAGATTGAACATATGCGAGATTGACATACTCCAAGTCTCGTGTTTAATCTTGATAATGGGACGAAGGGACGATGACATGTTTGCGAGGAATATGAATCAATACTGATCTTGTTGTTCGGATAGCAATGATGTGTTGCTAGACGCTGCTCTTTGCTTATAATTGTAAATGAGTTTACAATTATTGTTGGACGTTACAAGTGCCTACAGGGTCACACACTTAGAGCCGTTGATTCGAGCTGGTGGTTGAACCATGGTTGGACCGTGGTTAAACCAGGTATTTGAGTTTGTGGTTGGACCATGGTTGGACCAGGGTCGTTTTGGGCTGGTTTGGTTCACTAAATGTCTGATTTATTGAACCATAATTAGTGCCATGTGATGTGTAATTTCACCAAGAGTTAGTGGAGACATGATTAGCTAAAAGCTAATCATGTTGGCCAAAGGTGTTGGCCACTTTGTTCCTTGCTTTTGTGAGTGGGATTTGATTAAGCATAATCTGATTATGCTTTAGGGAATTATCACTTTGAGTCTGAAATTTTTCAGAGGATTGAGCCTTGAGAGTGTCTTGAGAGTTCTTGTGAGTTTCAGACCATACACACCTTCTTTGAGAAAGAAGAAAATACCACAACCTCTAGCTTCCGAAACCTGCTGCTAGCACATCAGTTCGGGGATGCTCGGGCTGGTAATCGTGTGACGATTCTAACTAGTTATGACGGTTCATGTGGATACCATAGAGGTGTGGGATTGCTGTCCGGCTCTCGCTGATTCGGATCATCAGTTGAGTGAAAGACCTCAACCATTTCCAGGTACGATTTTGGTTATTCGGTTTACTCTGTTTCACATGGATCCTCCATGAGTACTGGGATTTCTGCTGTGCTTTTGGTTGCATTTGATTGTCAAATTGCATGACCCAGTAACTTACAGTGGTAGCGGAGCCTCTTGTGAAACGCTAAACCGAATTTGTTGTGCATATGTATGATATGCTTCTGTAAATATATATGATATGTTGTATATGATGTAGCATGATCATATATATAGAATTCAATTATGTATATGTGATACATATTGACGTTGGCTTTTGTCAAAAGTTTTTTGACAATGAATGCTTGATTGGTATGTGATATCAATCAAGGTGTTCTTGGCAGTAAGCCGAATGAGTTCGACAAGGAGAAATCGATTGTCGGTTTTTGTATGGAACGATTGTCGTTCTAGTACTCACAAACATCGATGTTCATATGAGTTTTGCCTTGGCCGGATCTTCAAAACATCGATGTTGTGTGACAAACATCGATGTTCTAATGAAGATTAGCTTTGGCAGAATCTTGAAACATCGATGTTCAAGAGTTAAACATCGATGTTCTCATGACGAGAGGCCATGGCAGAACTCTCAAAACATCAATGTTCAAGAGTTAAACATCGCATTGCCGAATTAGTTGGAGATTCCAGAATTCTTAAACATCGATGTTCAAGAACCTAACATCGATGTTGGACTTTCCAACATCGATGTTTAAGAACCTAACATCGATGTTCTTGAGCTCTGCCAAATAGTTTGGAACTCCAGAGCCTCAGAACATCGATGTTCAGAGCAAGACATCGATGTTCTTGAGTTCCAGAGGCCATTGGACATCGATGTTCAAGCTAGGACAACGATGTTCATGAGCAATGCCAAGTGGTTGGCGAGAATTAGATTCTCACAACATCGATGTTTAATGTTAGACATCGATGTTTTCATGTATTTTTAGCGTCCAAATTTACAAAACATCAACATATGATTCATCAAGAACATGCATGTGATGAATTGGAATAATATGTTGATGAAAATATTAAGTTCTTCTTGTGTTGCCTTCCATGATAAGCACTCTTCAAGGTTAAGATCAACAATTGGTAGGTTTTGCCAAAGCAAGGTGCCAATGTTTGTCCTAGCAAGGTGCGACGCGATAATTGAAATATCGGAACTGGTTATTATGGTGTTGAACTTAACTAGTGTCATCTTAATAGGATTAAGGACTTAGAGGTAAGAAGTTGAGCGAAGTCTATGAGATAGACAAGAACAAGTGTTGTTCACTCAACTATCCAAGAGTTACATGAGATGTAAATGACAAGAGTTGTCTGTAAGTTTCCGGTCATGCAAAATAGACAATCTAAATGCAACAAATGCACAGCGGAAACCCGGAAACCTTGAAGGATCCAAGTGAAGCAACTAAACCGAACAACAAAACAAACATACCTGAAATGGTTAGGATCTTTCACCTAACTGAAGAACCGAATCAGCAAGAGCCGGACAGAAATCCCGCCCCTCTACGGTATCCACACGAACCGTCGATCACAGCCGGAAACCGTCTCACGATCTCCAGCCCGAGCACTCCTGAACTGTGGTGCTAGCTACGGATTTTCGGGAGCTATGTGGTGTTTGATGTGTTCTACTTTCTTTCTCAAAGAATGGGTGTGAGTGTGTTCTTTTCAAAACTAAAACCTCTCACTCTCAAGTCTGAAAAATCTGATGGCTATATCAAAATGAGCACACACTAATCAGATTATTCATACCCACTAATCCCACTCACAAAAGTGTTAGACAATGGCCAACACACTTGGCCATCATGATTAGCCTTTTGTCCAATCATGTCTCCACCAGTGCTAATGGGATTACACATCACTTGGCACCAGGTTTGGCTCAATAATTCTGACAATTAGTGAACCAAACCAGCCCAAAACCGACCCTGTTCCAACCACGGTCCAACCATAAACCGGTTCAACCACGGTCCAACCATGGTTCAACCACCTGCTGGAATCAACGGTTCTATTTGTGTGACCCTGTAGGCACTTGTAACGTTCGGCAATAATTGTAAAATCTCATTTTACAATTATAAGCAAAGAGCGGCGTCTAGCAACACATCATTGCTACCCGAACGACAAGATCAGTACTGATTCAATATGCCTCGTAAACATGTCATCGTCCTTTCGTCCCATTATCAAGATTAAACCGAGACATGGAAAAGGTCAATCTCGTATATGTTCAATCTCGGTTTCTTGATCCTCGAGTTAACTGTGTAAAACGGATACTTATGATATCACCATATCATATAATCCGAGCATGGCCATGCATTTAACAGTTTAACTCTATCAAGAAGCCCATCTGATAATATACCCGTTATATGGTCGGACGAATCCCATCTTGATCAATCAAAACCCACTACACATTTGTTATATACCCAATGATTACCCTTAAGACCACCCAGTTACGGATGACTAGGAATAATATCAAAGTATACGACTCATATGCTGGGAACCTTGATGATCTCAGGTCTAAGGACAATACATATAAGAACCACTAATGACAATCATATAACGTTCCATGTGGGGTTCTTATGTGGGTCGGTCCAGTCCACAAGTTCTCTAACTTGTACCCGTATAAAGAATTCGTATCTCATACAATTCTTAACATACGCTAGTCTTAATTTATTATTACAACCCATCCATAATAATAATCAACTAGGGACATTTTAAGAATATATAAATATTCTAGGGTTATAAATATGTACAAGCGATTATCTCAAAATCATATTTATTGGAATAACCTTAATGTGTATACATGATTACAAATAATCATCCATTGATTGGCTATTGGGCATATTACACTAACAATCTCCCACTTGCACTAAAGCCAATCAGGCATGTATCTAATACCAATGGATGCGCAATGACCATCATGCTTCTGCTGTATGAGCGGCTTAGTCAAAGAATCTGCTACATTGTTCTTAGAAGGAACTCTGCAGAGTCTGACGTCGCCTCTATCTATAATCTCTCTAATAAGATGATAGCGTCGGAGTATATGTTTGGATCCCTGGTGGTATCTAGGTTCTTGAGCCTGTGTGATTGTCCCATTGTTGCCACAATAGAGCTCAATCGGACTCTCAATACTAGGAACCACCCCAAGTTCAGTTACGAACTTCTTAATCCAAATAGCCTCTTTCGTCGCATCTGAGGCAGCAATGTACTCAGCCTCGGTTGTAGAATCTGCAGACAAAACACGTAGCCTGACTGCGATCTAAAATCATTCCTATCGGTTTGGAAGCTAGCATCTGTGTAACCCTTTACAACAAGCTCGTCCACGTTTCCGTAAACTAGGAATGCATCCTTAGTCCTTCTCAAGTACTTAAGGATGTTCTTAACCGCTGTCCAGTGACTCTCACCGGGATCAGATTGATATCTGCTTGTGACGCTCAAAGCATATGCGACATCCGGTCGAGTACATAACATGGCATACATGATAGATCCTATTGCCGAAGCATAAGGGATCTTACTCATCCGCTCTCTCTCCTTCGATGTACTAGGACATTGATTCTTACAGAGAGATACGCCATGTGACATGGGCAAGAATCCTTTCTTGGAATCTTGCATGCTAAACCTCTTTAGCACCTTGTAAATATACGTACTCTGACTTAGCCGGAGAAGCCTTCTAGATCTATCTCTATAGATCTTTATGCCTAACACGTAGGCTGCTTCTCCTAAGTCCTTCATTGAGAAATTCTTTCCTAACCAAGCCTTTACAGACTGTAGTGTCGGAATGTCATTCCCAATGAGCAGGATGTCGTCAACATACAACAACAAGAAAACAATAATGCTCCCACTAACCTTCTTGTAAACACATGGTTCATTTTTGTTCTTAATGAAACCAAACTCTTTGATCACATCATTAAAACGAAGATTCCAACTCCGAGAAGCTTGCTTCAATCCATAAATGGATCTCTGCAACTTACATACCATATTTGCATTCTCTGGATCGACAAAACCTTCAGGCTGTGTCATGTACACTTCCTCTAAAAGATTTCCGTTAAGGAAAGCGGTTTTGACATTCATTCGCCATATCTCATAATCATTGTATGCCGCTATAGCCAATAGAATCCGGATGGATTTAACCATGGCAACTGGCGAGAAAGTTTCATCATAGTCAATACCATGAACTTGCTTGAAACCTTTCGCCACCAATCGCACTTTATAGGTAATCACATTACCATCCATGTCGGTTTGTTCTTAAAGACCCACTTGCACCTTATGGGTTTTACCCCTTCAAGTGGATCAACCAAGGTCCATACCTTGTTTTGATACATGGATTCCATTTCCGAATTCATGGCTTCCAGCTAAGAGTCCGGACCCGTGATGGCTTGCTGATAGGAAGTGGGCTCATCCTCTTCTATGAGCATCACGTCCCCAGTATGAGTCATGAGAAATCCATATCTCTCAGGCTCGTATCGAGTCCTACCCGATCTACGCGGTCCATATGTTACAGGCACAAGATTCTCATCCACAACATCTTGTGGCTCCTATCCTCGTTCCATTTCAGCCTCAATGTCTCGAACTTCTTCGAGTTCTATTTTCCTCCCACTGATTCTTCTAGAAATAAATTCTCTTTCTAGAAAAATAGCAGTCCGAGCAACAAACACTTTGTGCTCGGTGGAATTGTAGGAATAATACCCTTTAGTTTCCTTAGGGTATCCTACAAAGAGGCACTTGTTGGATTTAGGGCCGAGTTTATCTGATGCTTCACGTCTCACGTAAGCCTCACAACCCCAAATTCTCATAAAAGACAAATTGGGACGCCTCCCAGTCCATATCTCATATGGTGTCTTTTCAACCGATTTAGATGGAACACGGTTAAGTGTAAATCCAGCACTCAATAATGCATGTGTTAGTGTAATATGCCCAAAAGCCAATCATGGATGATTATTTGTAGTCAAGTATACGCATTAAGGTTATTCCAATAAGTATCGTTTATGAGATAAACGCTTGCACATACTTATAACCCTAGAATATTTCATATTCTTAAATTGTCCCTAGTCGATTATTATTATGGATGGGTTGTAATAGTAAATTAAGACTAGCGTATGTTGAGAGTTTATATGTGATATGAATTCAACATACGGGTACAAGTTGGAGAACTTGTGGACTGGACCGACCCACATAAGAACGCTACATGGAACGTTATATGTTTTGTCGATAGCGGTTCTTATAATGTATTGTCCTCAGACCTGTGATCATCAAGGTTCCCAACATGTGAGTCATATGCTTTGATATTATTCCTGGTCATCCATAACTGGATAGATGTAACGGTAATCATTGGGTATATGATGAGTGTGTAGTGGGTTTTGTATGATCTAGAGGGGATTCGTCCAACCCATATAACGGGTATATTATCGGAGTGTTTCTTGATAGAGTTGAATCGTAAATGCATGGCCATGCACGGATAATGATATATGATATCATTGGTATCCGTTTTACCGGTTAACTCGAGGATCAAGAAACCGAGATTAAACATATACTAGATTGACATATTCCATGTCTCGTGTTTATTCTTGATAATGGGACGAAGGGACGATGACATGTTCCGAGGCACGTGAAATCAGTATTGTTCTTGTCGTTCGGGTGGCAATGATGTGTTGCTAGATGCCGCTCTTTGCTTATAATTGTACAATGAGATTTTACGATTATTGTCGGACGTACAAGTGCCTACAGAGCCACACACATACAGCCGTTGATTTGAGCAGGTGGTTGAACCGTGGTTGGACCATGGTTGAACCAAGGTGTGGTTGGACCGCGGTTGGACCGTGGTTGGACCAGGGTCTTTTTTGGGCTGGTTTGGTTCACTAAATGTCAGATTTTTTAACCAAAACATGCTGAGTTGTGTTGATAATGCTTAGTGGGAAACATGATTATGTGGAGACATAATCATGTTACTTAGTGGACCACCATGTTGGCCATTAACTCCACTAATTCATTATACCTTTGGGGGTTGAGTGATTAGATCACCATTGCTCATCTTCTTCCTCACACACACTTGTTCTAGAGAGAATTTTCAGAGCTTGAGAAGAGTTCTTGAGTGGTCTGAAAATTGAGAGAAAAACACCACACACAAAAGCTCCCGGAAACCTGTTGCTAGCACATCAGTTCGGGAGAGCTCGGGTTGAAGTCATGAGACGTTCTTCAACCGGTTACAGCGGTTCGTGTGGATACCATAGAGGGGCGAGCTTACGTCTGGCTCTTGCTGATTCGGTTCCAGGTATGAAAAATTATTATTCGGTATGAAAAATTATTATTCGGTTTAGCTCCCTTCACATGGATCCTCCATGTGTATCCGGTATTTCCGCTGCGCATACATGTTGTATTTTGTGCTTTTGATTGTCAATTGCATGAACCGGATACCTACAGTGGTAGCGGAGCAACTTGTGAAGCTCTAAACTGAATTCATGTTCATATGTTACATGTGATGTAGCTTGAACTTGTTTAGGTATATGTGATATGCTGGAATTCTTTTTAGTATATGAGATATGCTTGCATATGTGTGATATGCTGAATTTGTTTTGGTATATGTGATTTGCCATGCAAATATATGTATATTTTTGATATATTTTTAGTATATATACATGATATGTTCTATGTGATAAAGCATGATCATGTTATATTGTATTCAATTGTGTATATGTGATATATATATTGTTGAGGTTGATTTGTCAAAAGTGTTTTGACAACAAGAACTTGATTGGTATGTGATATCAATCAAGATGTTATTGGTAGAAAGTCGAGTGAGTTCGACAAGGGTGCTTGAAAGGTATATGATACCTACAACATCGATGTTTAAGCTTCAACATCGATGTTCTCTTAGGTCGATTATCGACCGAGAGGTCAAAACATCGATGTTTAAGTGTTAACATCGATGTTCTATGCACTCGAAAACCTCCAACATCAATGTTTGATGGTCAACATCGATGTTCTGAGGGCTCGGAAACCTCCATCATCGATGTTTGATGGTCAACATCGATGTTTTGAGGGTTCGGCAACCTCCAACATCGATGTTTGAGTGTCAACATCAATGTTTTGCAGATTCGCAAACTCCAAACATCGATGCTGAAGGGTTCAACATCGATGTTGTGGAACCTAGTAACTTCAACTGCAAATTCGAGGCAGAAGGAGGCCGAATTGGTGTCTGGCCTGAACAGAAACGTTGTAGCCCTACTTCTTAGCTTTCTAGGGACACCGAGTTTGCACAAATCCGAGCTCTACAGCTCTAGATATGGCCGAAATACTATGTGCTGCCAAGTAGTTGGGAGAATCAGATTCTCAAAACATCGATGTTCAAGTTAGACATCGATGTTCACATGTATTTTTGGTTTCAAACTTACATGACATCATTGTATGATTTATCAAGAACAAGCATGTGGTGTGTAGGAATTATATGTTGATGAAAATATTATGTTCTTAGTTGCCTTCCATGGTAAGCACTCATCATTGCTTAGATCAACACTAGGTAGGTTTTGCCAAAGCAAGGTGCCTATGTTTATCCTAGCAAGGTGCGAGTGGATAATTGTAATATCTCGACTGCTTATTGTGGGTTTGGACTTAACTAAGTCGTCTTAATAGGATTAAGGACTTAGAGGCAAGGGTTGAGTAATGTCTATGAGATAGATATGGACAAAGTGTTGTTCACTCAACTATCCAAGAGTTACATGAGATGTAATTGACAAGAGTTGTCTACCTAAATAACTATTGATATATGCGATCAGCCAAAGTTGACATATGTTGTAGTGAAATATGGATCTTGGCCTACTTATATAATTGTCTTGATTTATGGAGTAGGAGCACATTTAATAGAATTCCTTGTTAAATGTATTTGTATGCATGACTCTTATTTGTGTGAGTTGATCATTGTTGTAGAGTATCCATGGCACAAAACACTAGCACATTGTCACTGCGATCGGTCCTTGAGAAGGAAAAGTTAAACGGGAATAACTTCCTAAAATGGTATCGTAACTTGAGGATTGTCCTCAAACAAGAAAAGAAATTGTATGTCCTCGAAGGGCCCGTTCCGAGTGAACCGGCGCCTAGTGCACCAAGGGCAGAAAGGGATGCTTATAAGAAGCATCTAGATGATGCATTGGATATAGGATGCATCATGCTTGTTAACATGGAATCTGAGCTTCAGAAGCAACACGAGAACATAGGGGCGTTCGATATGATCGAACACCTTAAGATGCTCTTGAAGAGCAAGCAAGGCATGAGAGGTACGAGACCTCTAAGGCATTGTTCCAATACAGAATGGCTGAATCATCTCCCGTCAGACCTCATGTGCTTAAGATGATTGGATACATCGAAAGCCTTGAGGGTCTAGGGTTTCCTTTGCAGAAGGAATTGGCTGTTGACCTAGTCCTGCAATCGTTGCCGGATAGCTATGGTCAATTTGTCATGAACTTCAATATGAACCATCTTGACAAGTCCTTGTCCGAGTTGCTCAACATGGAGCAACAAATGAAGGCAAGTAAATCCAATAGCATATTGATGCTTGGAGGTGGCAAAGGAAAGGGTAAAGCTAAGATGAAGAAATCCACCAAAAGGTTTGGTGCATCTTCTTCACAAATGCTGAAACCTAGAGGTGGTATTGCAAAGGAAGGCGAATGCTTCCATCGCAAGAAGTCTGGCCATTGGAGACGGAACTGCCCGATTTATCTTCAAGAGTTGAAGAAGAAGAAGGGAATTGAGACTTTCACTTCAGGTATGTTCGTTATAGAAGCGAATATCTCTATCTCTACATCATGGGTATTGGATACCGGATGTGGTTCTCACATTTGTGTAATTGTGCAGGAACTAAAAAAGAGTAGGAGAATGGCTAAGGGTGAGATAGACCTACGTGTGGGAAATGGAGCAAGAGTTGCTGCATTAGCCGTAGGAACTTACTATCTATCCTTACCGAGTGGTTTAGATTTGGAACTAGACGATTGCTATTATGTCCCAACCATTAGCAGGAATCTGATTTTTGTATTTTGTCTTGACAAGAAAGGATTTTCATTTGTAATAAAGGACAATTGTTGTTCCATTTATTTCAATGATGTATATTATGGTGGTGCATATTTGAGCAATGGTTTGTATGTTCTAAACCTAGAAACCGCAATCTATAACGTTAACACGAAGAAGGTTAGAACGAATGATTCCAATGAAACGTACCTTTGGCATTGTCGTTTA